>JASDQU010816664.1:14205-26067 GCA_032191745.1 Picea mariana
CAACTTCCATAAATGCGCATATACAGAAGCCAACTTTTGTAAATGCGCATTTACAGAAGTTGGATTATGTATATGCACATATATGGAAGCATGCATATACGAAAGCCAACTTCTATAAATGTGCATATATAGAAGGATGCATATACAAAAGTTGGCTTTTGTATATGCGCATTTATGGAAGTTGGCCTCCATATATGCGTGTTTCTGTATATGCACATATGCGAAAGTTGTCTTCCGTAAATACGTATTTATGGAAGACTGCTTATGTAAATGCACATATACAGAAGTTCGCTTTCATATATATGTGCATATACGGAAGCACGCATATATAGAAGCCAACTTCCATAAATGCGCATATACGGAAGCCAACTTCCCATATATGCGCATTTACAGAAGGCTCATTCTGTAAATGCGGATTGTAAAAGCGCATATACGTAAGTTGGCTTTCTTATATGCACATATACGAAAGTTGGATTCAATATATGTGCATATACAAAAGCACGTATGTGCAGAAACCAACTTCCATATATGTGTATAAACGAAAGCCAACATTCATACATGCGCATTTATGGAAGTTGGATTTAGTATATGCGCATATACAAAAGCATGCATATGCGGAAGCCAACTTTCGTATATGCACATTTACGGAAGCAGCCTTCCAAAAATGCACATATACGGATGTTTGCTTCCATATATAAGCATATACAAAAGTGTGCATATATGGAAGCGTGCATTTATGGAAGCTAACTTCCATAAATGCGCATATACAGAAGCCAACTTCTGTAAATGAGCAGTTACGAAAGTTGGATTCGGTATATGTGCATATACATAAGTGTGCATATACGGAAGCATGCATTTACGGAAGCCAACTTCTATAAATAAGCATTTACAAAAATTGGATTCGGTATATGCGCATATATGGAAGCAAACTTCTGTAAATGAGCATTTATGAAAGTTGGATTTAGTATATACGCATATATAGAAGTTGGATTCAGTTTATGCGCATATATGTAAGTTGGCTTTCGTATATGCTCATATACATAAGTTGGCTTCCGTATATGTACGCTTCCATATATGCACATTTACGGAAAGTTGCTTCCATAAATGCGCATATACGTAAGTTGAATTCCCTATATGAGCATATATAGAGGCTCACATATACGGAAGCCAACTTCCATAAATGCGCATATACGAAAGCCAAATTTTGTAAATGCGCATTTACAGAAGTTGAATTCAGTATATGTGCATATACATAAGCACACATATATGGAAGCACACATAGACGGAAGTTGGCTTCTGTATATGTGCATTTATGGAAGTTGGATTATGTATATGCGCGCTTTCGTATATGCACATTTACGGAAGTTGGCTTCTCATTGCGACATTGATAAGAAAGCTTATCGTAAAATTGAACGTTAATGTTATTGCATAAAGAGAGAATTGAATCGTAATATGTCAAGAGGTTCAATATAAAGCAATGCAATATAGTGGTAATTTAAAAGTAAAATATTAATTGCCATTGATTGTATATTATTATGAGATTTGAAGAAAAATATATGTTATGTTTGAATTTGGTATGAAAGTTTACTTTGAATAGTATGTCACATGGCCAAATATGCAGAGTAATAATTTTATAAGATTGACATCGATACTTTTTATATTCGAACAAACACGTCGAAACTGCCTCCTTACCACAAACATGTTGAAAATGTCAGATCATTGCTTTCAACTTAGACAAACAAGAATAGCATAATAAAAAAGTTAATTCTAAAAAATTATGAGCCTAAAGATCAGTAGAATTCATGTATGAATACAACATTTTTATTCATGCCTTGTAAAATAATCTTTGAAAATTATTTATTCTCCATAACTCTTGGTAAAAAAAAACATAAATAAAGAAAATGATATAATATGGAGGAGAAAAAATTATTTCCCCTAAATCATGACCCCAAAGATCAGTAGAATTCATCAATCAAGAAAACAAATTTGAATGTAAAATATTAATTGCCATTAACCGAATATTAGTTGTGAGATTTAAAGAAAAATATGTTATGTTTGAATTTGGTATGGAATTTTACTTTGAACAGTATGTCACATGGCCAAGATAGAGAGTAATAATTTTATAAGATTGACATCAATATTTTTTATATTCGAACAAACATGTTGAAACTGCCTCCCTATCACAAACATGTTGAAAGTGTCAGATCATTGCTTTCAACTTAGACAAACAAGAATAGCATAATAAAAAAATTAATTCCAAAAAATTATGAGCCTAAAGATTAGTAGAATTCATGTATGAATACAACATATTTATAAAATAATCTTCCAAAATTCTTTGTTCTCCATATCTCTTGGTAAAGAAAAAAATAAATAAAGAAAATGATATAATATGGAGGAGAAAAAATTATTTCACTTAAATTATGACCCCAAATATGAGTAGAATTTATCAATCAAGCCAACATATTTTTTTCTCCCATATAGATTATGTAGCAAACAAAACTAAATGCATTATAAAAAATATATTCTTTTAACAGTTACAATTACTTACAACATATAAATAACATGAGACATTGCAACATATCGAAAGTAAAAACACAATTTGATGGGGAAATAATGTATTGTTGACACGCATAAAAGAAAAAGGAATTTCATATCAATAATACTATGACAATTAACCGGTAATAAAGTATAAAAAATCCAACAATTTTAAAAATCTCTTAAATGCCAAACATAACGTAACATATTCCAAAGTACAATGAGACTTATGACAAATACAACACCAATTAAGATCCACATGAACTTGACGACCCCTTTGCCTTTCGATCCATTCTCTTCGTAGCTTTTTGTCGGCTTCCCTATCAGAAACATGCTAAAACTCATGAACCATTACCTTCAACTTAGCTAAACAATGAAGCATCTCATCGAAAATGTGTGTTGGAGTTCCATTTATCCTACCAATCATATCTTGAATGCTAGTAAGAAACTATCGTTGAACAGTAATATCATGTATCACTAAAATGAACTTTGACACACTTTCATTGTCCCTAACTATATGTTCAAAAAAACAATGAACAAAAAATATATATTTAATATGGATGAGAAAAAAAAAAAAACACAACAAAATATTCATTCTAAAAAATTATGAGTACAACGATTATATTGATCCATTTTTTAAAATGTTGAAATAAAAACTAAATAACAAAAAAACAAGTCTTTTTAAGGTAATGTTTAAAAATATGAAAACAAAAGTAGAAAAGTATAAGATGAATAGAATTCAATTATGAATACAACATTTTTATTTTGTCTTATAAAATAATCTTTGAAAATTCTTTGTTCCTGACAACTCTTTGTAAAAAAAAAACATAAATAAAGAAAATAATATAGTATGGAGGAGAAAAAATATAAAAAACAGAAGCAAAACAATTCTTTCCCCTAAATTATGACCCTAAAGATCAACATAATTAATCAATGAAGACATATTTTTTCCTCCCATATAAATTATGTAGCAAGCAAAACTAAATGCATTATAAAATAATTTATTCTTTGAACAATTACAAGTACTTTCCAACATCTTAAACATTGATTTTACATTTCGCCTAACCTCATATGTTCAAATGTGGAATCAATGGGTTTGTTGGATTTTCTATATTAATTTCTTGGATCGCTACATCGTTTGGTTGAGCTTACAACATTAACAATTAAAACAAAAAAAATAAGTGTTGATTGCAAGACACAATGCACTGAATATTTAATTAGACAAGCTTTAAATGAACTATAAGGAGTCGGCAACGGCGAAAAACAAAGATGTGTCATCGTCGGCAAAAAAAAAAGATGTGCGTATGGGCATCGCTTGATATGGGACCAACGACGAAAAGGGGAAAATAGGAATTAGGCAGGGGACCTAACTTTGGCGTTTAACTTCCAAACATGCCGATGAAGGTTAAGAGAAAGATCTTATAAAAGAAAGAAAAGTGTGCATCCCCATACTAAGATTGAAAATTTTAAGTGGAGGATGGGTTGTAGTTCCATCACAACACTACTATATGGAATGGATGGGTTCTTGTTCCATCACAACACTACTATAAGGAGTAAATGGACTATTTATTTTAAATATGCATATATTTAAGTTGGTTTCTGTATAAGCGCATATACAGAAGCATGCATATACAGAAGCCAACTAGAATAAATATGCATATACGAAAGACAAGCATATACAAAATCCAACTAGAATAAATGTGCATATAATACAACCAACTTTTGTATATGTGCATATGAGGAAGAACGCATATATGGAAGCCAACTTGCATAAATGCGCATATACGGAAGCCAACTTCCATAAATGCGCATATACAGAAGCCAATTTCCCTAAATAACTTTAGTAAATGCACATTTACGGAAGTTGGCTTTCGTATATGCGCATACTGAATCCAACTTCCGTAAATGTGTCTTTGCAGAAGTTGGCTTTAGTATATGTGTATATATGGAAGCGCGCACATACTCAAGCCAAATTCCATAAATGCACATATACGGAAGCCAACTTCCGCAAATAACTTATGTAAATAAACATTTATTGAAGTTTGCTTCTGTATATGCACGCTTTTGTATATGCACATACCGAATCTAACTCTCATAAATGCATATTTACAGAAGTTGGCTTCGATGTATGTGCATATACATAAACCAACTTCCCTATATGCAAATTTACGAAAGGTTGTTTTCGTAAATGTGCATATACGGAAATTGGCATCCAATATGCGCATATACGATAGCGCACATATACTGAAGCCATCTTCCATAAATGCGCATATCCGAAAGCGCACATATACTGAAGCCATCTTCCATAAATGTGTATATATGGAAGCCAATTTCCATAAATGCACATTTACGGAAGTTGGATTCAGTATATGTGCATATACATAAACGCACATATACGAAAGCCAACTTTTGTAAGTGCACATTTATGGAAGTTAGATTTAGTATATGTGCATATACGGAAGCGCGTGTATACAAAAGCATGCATATACGGAAGTGGAGTTTTGTATATGTGCATTTATGGAAGTTGGCTTCCGTATATGCTCAATTTTGTATATGCGCATATACGAAAGTTGCCTTCCGTAAATACACATTTATGGAAGACTACTTCGGCAAATGCACATATACGTAAGTTGGCTTCCGTATATGCGTATATATGGAAGACTCCTTCCATAAATGCACATATATGTAAGTTGGCTTCCGTATATGTGCATATACGAAAGCATGCATATATGGAAGCCAACTTCCATAAATATGCATATACAAAAGCCAACTTCCGTAAATGCTCATTTGCAGAAGTTGGATTCGGTTTATGCGCATATACAGAAGCACACATATACAGAAACCAACTTCTATAAATGTGCATATATGGAAGCAGCCTTTTGTAAATGAACATTTACAAAAGTTGGATTCTGTATATGAGCATATATGGAAGCCAACTTTCGTAAATAAACTTTTACGGAAGTTGGCTTCTGTACATGGTTTCCGTAAATGCGCATTTATAGAAGTTGGATTTAGTATATGTAAATATATGGAAGCGGGCATGTACGGAAGCCAACTTCTATAAATGCGCATATACGAAAGCATGCATATACAGAAGATGCCTCCTATAAATACACATTTATGGAAGACTGCTTCCGTAAATGCACATATACGTAAGTTGGCTTCCATATGTGCGCATATACGTAATTTGGCTTATGTATATGCACATATACAAAAGTTGTATTTTGTATATGTGCATTTATGGAAGTTAACTTATGTATATTTTTGCTTCCATATATGCGCTTATATAGAAGTTGTCTTCTGTAACTACGCATTTATGGAAGACTGCTTCTGTAAATGCACATATATGTAAGTTGGCTTCCATATATGCACATACACAGAAGTTAGCTTCTGTGTATCCGCATATACGAAAGTTGTCTTATGTATATGCACATTTATGGAAATTGGCTTCCATATATGTGCGCTTTCGTATATGCCAACTTCCATAAATGCGCATATACAGATGCCAACTTCCATAAATGTGCATATACAGAAGCCAACTTTTGTAAATGTGCATTTACATAATTTGGATTCTGTATAGGCACATATACGGAAGCACGCATATACGAAATCCAACTTCTGTAAATGTGCATATATGGAAGCACACATATACGAAAGTTGGCTTCTGTATATGCGCATTTATGGAAGTTGGCTTCCATATATGTGTGTTTCCTTATATGCGCATATATGAAAGTTATCTTCCGTAAATATACATTTATGGAAGACTGCTTCTATAAATGCACATATACATAAGTTGGCTTCCATATATATGCTCATATATGAAAGCACGCATATATAGAAGCCAACTTCCATAAATGAGCATATACGGAAGCACGCATATATGAAAGCCAACTTCCCATATATGCGCATTTACGGAAGGCTCATTCTGTAAATGCGCATATACGTAAGTTGGCTTTCGTATATGCGCATATACGGAAGTTGGATTCAATATATGCGCATATACGGAAGCACGTATATACGGAAACCAACTTCCATATATGTACATAAACACAATCCAACATCTGTATATGCGTATTTATGGAAGTTGGATTTAATATATGCACATATACAAAAGCGTGCATATGCAGAAGCCAACTTTTGTATATGCACATTTACGGAAGCATCCTTCCATAAATACACATATATGGATGTTGGCTTCCATATATGTGTGCTTCCATATATAAGCATATACAGAAGTGAGCATATACAGAAGTGTGCATTTACGAAAGCCAACTTCCGTAAATGCGCATATATGGAAGCCAACTTCTATCAATGAGCATTTACGAAAGTTGGATTCAGTGTATGCGCATATACAAAAGTGCGCATTTACGAAAGCCAACTTCTGTAAATGCACATATACGGAATCCAACTTCTATAAATGAGCATTTATGAAAGTTGGATTCGGTATATTCGCATATATGGAAGCCAAATTTTGTAAATGAGCATTTATGAAGGTTGGATTCAATATATACGCATATACAGAAGTTAGATTTAGTTTATGCGCATATATGTAAGTTGGGTGCTTTCGTATATGCTCATATACCTAAGTTGGCTTCTGTATATGCACGCTTCCATATATGTGCATTTACGGAAAGTTGCTTCCGTAAATGCTCATATACATAAGTTGACTTCCCTATATGAGCATATATAGAAGCTCACATATACGGAAGCCAACTTCCATAAATGCGCATATATGGAAGCCAAATTCTGTAAATGCGCATTTATAGAAGTTGAATTCAGTATATGCACATATACAGAAGCACACATATATGGAAGCAAACATAGACAGAAGTTGGATTTTGTATATGCGCCTTTGTGGAAGTTGGATTTTGTATATGTGCGCTTTCGTATATGCACATTTACGAAAGTTGGCTTCTCATTGCGACATTGATAAGAAAGCTTATCGTAAAATTGAACATTAATGTGATTGCATAAAGAGAGAATTGAATCGTAATATGTCAAGAGGTTCAATATAAAGAAATGCGATATAGTGGTAATTTAAAAGTAAAATATTAATTTCCATTAATTGTATATTATTGTCAGATTTGAAGAAAAATATATGTTATGTTTGAATTTGGTATGAAAGTTTACTTTGAACAGTATGTCACATGGCCAAATATGGAGAGTAATAATTTTATAAGGTTGACATCGATATTTTTTATATTCGAACAAACATGTTGAAACTGCCTCCTTACCACAAACATGTTGAAAATGTCGGATCATTGCTTTCAACTTATAAAAACAAGAATAGCATAATAAAAAAGTTAATTCCCAAAAATTATGAGCCTACGTATCATTAGAATTCATGTATGAATACAACATTTTTATTCATGCCTTATAAAATAATCTTTGAAAATTCTTTATTCTCCATAACTCTTGGTAAAAAAAACATAAATAAAGAAAAAGATATAATATGGAGGAGAAAAAATTCTTTCCCCTAAATCATGACCCCAAAGATCAGCAAAATTCATCAATCAAGACAACAAATTTAAATGTAAAATATTAATTGCCATTAACTGAATATTAGTTGTGAGATTTGATGAAAAATATGTTGTGTTTGAATTTGGTATGGAAGTTTACTTTGAATAGTATGTCACATGGCCAAGTATGGAGAGTAATATTTTATAAGATTGACATCAATATTTTTAATATTCGAACAAACATGTTGAAACTGCCTCCCTATCACAAACATGTTGAAAGTGTCAGATCATTGCTTTTAACTTAGACAAACAAGAATAGCATAATAATAAAATTAATTCCCAAGAATTATGAGCCTAAAGATCAGTGGAATTCATGTATGAATACAACATTTTTATAAAATAATCTTCCAAAATTCTTTGTTCTCCATATCTCCTCATAAAGAAAAACATAAATAAAGAAAATGATATAATATGGAGGAGAAAAAAATATTTCCCTTAAATTATGACCCCAAATCTCAGTAGAATTTATCAATCAAGCCAACATATTTTTTTCTCCCATATAGATTATGTAGCAAAAAAAACTAAATACATTATAAAAAAAATTATTCTTTGAACAATTAAAATTACTTACAACATATAAATAACATGAGACATTGCAACATATCGAGAGCAAAAACATAGTTTGATGGGGAAATAATGTATTGTTGACACGTATAAAAGAAAAAAGAATTTCATATCAATAATACTATGACAATTAACCGGTAATAAAGTATAAAAAATCCAACAATTTTAAAAATCTCTTAAATGTTAAACAATACGTAACCTATTCCAAAGTACAACGAGACTTATGACAAATACAACACGAATTAACATCTACATGAACTTGACGACCCCTTTGCCTTTCGAGCCATTCTCTTCATAGCTTTCTGCCGGCTTCCCTATCAAAAACATGTTGAAATTCACAGACCATTACCTTCAACTTAGTTAAACAATCAAGCGTATCATCGAAAATGTGTGTTGGAGTTCCATTTATCCTACCAATCATATATTGAATGCTGGTAAGAAATTGTCGTTGAGCAGTAATATCATGTATCGTTGAAATGAACTTTGACACACTTTCATTGTCCATAACTATTTGTTCAAAAAAGCAATAAACAAAAAATATATATTTAGTATGGATGAGATAAATAAATAAAAACACAACAAAACAGTCATTCTAAAAAATTATGAGTACAAGGATTATATTGATCCATTTTAAAAAATGTTGAAATAAGAACTAAATGACAAAAAAACGAGTCTTTAATTTAAGGTAATGTTTAAAACTATGAAAACAAAAGTAGAAAGGTATAAGATCAGTAGAATTCAATTATGAATACAACATTTTTGTTTTGTCTTATAAAAAAATCTTTGAAAATTCTTTGTTCTCAACAACTCTTTGTAAAAAAAAAACATAAATAAATAAAATGATATAGTATGGAGGAGAAAAAATATAAAAACAGAAGAAAAACAATTCTTTCCTCTAAATTATGACCCTAAATATCAACATAATTCATTAATGAAGACAACATATGTTTTCTTCCCATATAAATTATGTAGCAAGCAAAACTAAATGCATTATAAAAAAATTTATTCTTTGAACAATTACATTTACTTTCCAACATCTTAAACATTGATTTTACCTTTCGCCAAACCTCATATGTTCAAATGTGGAATCAATGGGCTTGTTGGATTTTCTATATTAATTTCTTGCATTGCTACATCATTTGGTTGCACTTACAACATAAACAATTAAAACAAAAAAAAGTAAGTGTTGATTGCAAGACACAATGCACTGAATATTTAATTAGACAAGCTTCAAATGAACTATATAAATAATTGTATGACTCTCATTTGTCGACATTAAATTCAAAATGTGTACATGTGTTACTCTCGACAATATCATTATAAAATAATCGAAGTTGACAATGTCGGACGTGATGAGGTTCATTTTGAGATGTGAATCCCTCCCCTGTAACAATAATCATATAACATTTCTACAATCACATTGAGGCTAATAAAATAATTCATATAATGTAAAACAAATTAATATCTCTAATTACAATACCTATATTGTCCGGAACATAATGTTGCACATGATCAGAGGTTCGTTTCACATTCCAATGATTTTTTGAAGAAATTAGTTTCATTTGCTTGTCCATGCTATTCCTTGACTTTATGTGAACCTGTCTGACCCTTTGAAATTGTGGTTTATACTTAGTTGAATGTCTCTGTCGATGATGTTGTATCTTTTTACTTTGCGAACTCAAAAAATTGTGTTGTCTCTTAGTCATGATTTTAGATGGAGATATGGAACTGACATTTTTTTGTTTATCTATGCTTCAAAAGTGCAAAACAAGTTGTCAATTGCTTCAGAGTGGTCCACATTTGTAGGCAAATTGTTCAAAATATTCCTTGCTCTTTTATTGATCAATGCATGTAAAACTTGCAATCTATCAACCTCAAAGATTAGATTGTTCAATTTTGAAGTGTCATGATCAACATGATTTGATAAAATATTTAAATGGTTATTGTTAGTTTGGTCTTCTGGTAGTGGGCTCATTTCCATTGTTTGATTTAAATCAACTAAAAATACATGTCTGCCAATAATCAAACTAGAAACATTTGCTAATGTATTAATGTCCAAATCATGTTCAATGGCCCACATTTGAACTTTAAAGACATGCTTACAAACATTTCCATTCAACGCCCAATCACAACTACAAAAATTAAACTCTGACCCTGTGTATATGACATTATACTAGGTATTAGAAGTATCCTTATTTTGACTACGAACCCGAAATTCATTCATATTTTTGGGGTCGCACACACAATCTTCATCTGGTATTTGAATTGCTATATCCTTTGAGAGAGTCTCTTTATTCTCACACTTTGTGGGCCTTATAATTCTTTCTTCCTTTAAACATTGATTATGAATATAACATAATTCAACTCTTGTCAACAACACAAAAATTAAATAATCCACCTATTTGTGGCATGCATTGTTTTCCTCATATAGGTATCTATATTTTAGATAATTATGGTACGATTCAATTGCATTATTTGTGTCTTGATTGCAATGCGGGAATTTCCTATAAGCTTTCGCCCACATATCTGGAAAAAAAAGTTCATCATTAACTAAAAAGTATTGACTAAAAACATGCTATTATGGAAAAACAAATTCATGATCTAATGTTACATGACACTTACATATTTTATCATTGGATAGCCAAGTGGTGTCAAAATATTTTAGAAATTTGTCTTTGTCATTGAATTCTTGAAATATTCTTGCAACAACTTTTCATGTGGACTCATCATCTTGGCATGAGTGCATGATTTCTCCTAATGCATGAAAAATGTGGACTTTGTCTTCTTTGACTTTGACTTTGCTTCCAACATGTTTTGTTCATGCTCGATGGACATGCCATATACATAGAAGGATGGGGAAATTGGATAAACTCTTGAAATGGTGATATATTAGAAGAGAGTAAATTATATGAATGTAACATTACTTTTTCATATTTCTTTTGAAAAACAGCAAATGTGGAACCTTAATGCCTAAATATCAGTAGCGACATCATCTATGATAAATGCTCATACATGCCAATTTTGGCGTTTTTTCACTCCCATAGCAAATAATGCTGACAACCATTTGCGAATATCATATGTAGTATTACATGATGAAATCACCCAAGCCACTAGAACACCATTACGATGTTTTTCGAATACCATTAACGTATAAAGTTGATACTACATTCAAAGCACACAAGTATAAATATTAAAATGAACACATAAGAATTCATTTTGATCGCCATATAGAAATGAAAAGATT
>JASDQU010816665.1:0-23831 GCA_032191745.1 Picea mariana
ATTGATCGGGGCCGTCGATTGTGACAAGGACAGGTGGCACGAGATCCTAGGGAGTCGGAATTCGGCACTTCGGCATTTTCAAATTCGAAAGGACCTCGGAGGATCAGTGAAATCCTGAAGTGCGACGGGTCCCACAGTGATAGTGTGGGGTGTTGACAGGTGTCATCGGAGTTCGGCGTTCGAGGATTTACGTTGCAAAGGAATTGGGAACAGAGAAATCGCGATTCCGCGATCCCCGATCACACGAGAGAAGGAGGTGATGTGGCGCAGGATTTGCGCATGAGTATATCGGCATTCAGGGTTCAGTGATTTGTGAGTAGAGTGGATCATGACACCACAATCGTCGATTTCCCGATAGAGGAAACCCCGACGGAAGAGGAGCCGTTGACTTTTGACCATCGGGTTTCTGGAAGTAAAAGACCCGATACCTTGAGCGTTGAACTCGTGAACTCACAAGTTTTGATTTCCTGATAAGTGAGGGAAAGGTTTCAGAAGGAGTTGTTGTGGGTAGAAAAACTCCCGAGGGGAGTTGGAAGAGTGCTATTGACTCTTCAGGCCAGAGAAGAAGAGGGTCCTGGTGAGAGCAAGGTGGAACCATGAGGGTTGCTAGCCATACCACCAAGTGGTATCAGAGCTTGGAGTCTTTTCTTTCTGAAGCAGGGATAGGGAATACACCATGCCGCCGAGGAGAGAGAGGCAGTCGCCTGATCGTGAAGAAAAGGATGCCCAAAGAAGAGGAAGACCGGGAGGGAATCTGGAGATGGAGCATCAAATACGAGATCTCAGGGCGAGACTCGAAGAGATGGAGACCACCCAAAGGCGTGGAGCTGGTGCTGGAGAGTTCAGTGATTCCGAGGTGGAAGAGGAAGCTGGACATGATGCTGAAGAGGTTACAACAGAGGATTCCGCGACAGAGAGGTTGATTAGAGCCATCTCCAGGATGAATTCAAAGACCAAGATGGACATTCCCGTTTATGAGGGGAGTCTAAATGCAGAAGAGTTGTTGGATTGGATCCGAGCACTCGACACCTACTTCGATTACTAAGATATCGAAGAGGATAAGAAGGTAAGGCACGCTGTTACAAAGCTGAAGGGACATGCAGCCTTATGGTGGTACGAGCTACAGGAGGACAGATGTTCCAAAGGAAAACAGAAGCTTAAAAGCTGGGATCGGATGATCGCTAAGATGAAAGTGAAATTCATTCCGAGGGATTACCAGATCACTCTGTTCAGGCACATGCAGAACCTAAGACAGAAAATGCTGATGGTGAAGGAGTACACCGAAGAATTTTATAGGCTCAACATCCGAGCAGGTCATCGGGAGAGAAATGATGAGAAGGTGGCAAGATACCTGAATGGTCTGAGGTATGACATTCAGGATGAGCTAAGCATGGTTACCATCCGAACAGTTGAGGATGCATACCAGATGGCTCTGAAAGCCGAAGAGAAGCTGAGCCACAAGCAGGGACAGTGAGGGCGAGGCAGGAGCCAGCCAAGAGGCAAGGCAGTTGCCCAGGAAAGAACGCAGAAGCCCAAGGAGGAGTGGAAGAGACCTCGGGGTAAAATGGAAAGAGGTAGAACCTCACAACCAAGAAAGCAATATGCTGAGCCTAGGAGACAACAAACTGATCAGCAAAGAGATTATGCTGATACTAACGCATTTCCTCGTACCCGAGGTAGAGGAAGAGGTAGAGGAGGAGTTATCACATGTTTTACATGTGGAAAAGACGGACACAAAGCCGTGGATTGTCCAGACAGGAAGATGGACAAAGGAGAAGCTCATATCGTAGAGGCGCAGAGGCGTGATGTGGATTATGAAGACACTGGAAGTGGGAAGTCACTGACAGTGCACAAAGTTCTCTTGAAACCTGAGAAAGAGGTGGAGGACACAGCTCAGAGGACCAGACTGTTCAGAATGACTTGCAAGACCAAGGGCTGGAAATGCAAGGTCATAGTGGACAACGGAAGCACCAATAATATCGTTTCGACCGAGATGGTGGAGAAATTAGAGCTGGAAACAACTAAGCACCCGAGTCCATATAAAGTCTCGTGGTTACAGAAAGGACACCAGGTAAGTGTTACAAAACAATGCTTGGTTGAATTTAAAATGGGTGAATATACGGATAAAATTCTGTGTGATGTCATTCCCATGGATGTCTGTCATGTGTTATTGGGTAGACCATGGTAGTATGACCGAAATTTTGTTCATGACGGGAGAATGAACACATACACCTTGGAGAAGGATGGGAGGTCGCATACATTGCTTCCGATAAAAGATAAAGAAGTGAAGCCGAAAGTAACCAACACAATACTTCTCATGAGTGGGAAGGAGCTTCTCACAGAGATGGAAAAGAATGAAGATCCACAATTTTTTGTTGTCAGGAAGCCGAGGATTGTCCTGACAAGCACAAGAGTGGACGACTTGCCAGATGAGATTCAGGAACTGCTGGGAGAGTTTGTTGATATCATCATGAACGAACTACCTCGTTCGTTGCCACCGATGAGGAGTGTGAGTCATCACATCGACCTCATACCCGGAGCTAGCTTGCCGAATAAAGCTGCGTACAGATTGACACCTCAGGAGAACGAGGAAGTCAAAAGGCAAGTGCAGGATTTGCTGGATAAAGGACTAGTGAGGGAGAGCCTTAGTCTGTGTGTTGTTCCAACAGTACTAAGTCCGAAGAAGGATGGAGGCTGGAGGATGTGTACAGACTCTAGGGAGATTAATAAAATCACCATCAGGTACAGATTTCCATTGCCGAGAATGGACGACTTGATGGATTGCCTGAGTGGGGAAAATTACTTTTCGAAGATTGATCTCAAGAGCGGATATCACCAGATCCGGATGAGAGAAGGAGATGAATGGAAGACAACATTCAAGACAAATGAGGGTTTGTACGAATGGTTGGTCATGCCGTTTGTCTTGACAAATGCGCAGAGCACATTCATGAGGCTAATGAATGAAGTCCTGAGGGAATTCATTGGCAAATTTGTGGTCGTGTATCTAGACGACATACTGATATTCAGTAAGACAAAGGCTGAACACATGAGACATTTAGCCATTGTGATGAGAAGGCTACAGCAGGAAAAGTTGTTGATCAATTTGAAGAAGTGCTCATTCCTGCAGACAGAACTCATCTATTTGGGTTTTGTAATCTCGACAAATGAATTAAAGATGGATTCTGAGAAGGTAGAAGTGATCAGGGATTGGCCATCGCTGAAGAACGTTTTTGAAGTAAGGAGCTTCCATGGTTTAGCTAGTTTCTACAGGAAATTCATTCAGAATTTCWGTGGAATTAGTGAAACAATGATGGACACCGTGAAGAAGCGGCATAAAKTTTTTCATTGGACAACAGAGGMTGAGAGGAGCTTCAATCTGTTGAAGCGAAAGATCACAGAACAACCAATTCTGGTGTTGCCTGATTTTCAAAAAACATTCCAGGTGAAGTGTGATGCCAGTGGGTATGTTGTTGGAGGGGTCCTGAGTCAGGATGACATACCTTTTGCATATTACAGTGAGAAGCTGGATGATGCAAAGCTGAAATACTCCACGTACGATAAAGAATTCTATGCCATCATACAGGCATTGAAGAAGTGGAGGCATTACTTGATACCCAAGGAGTTCGTATTGTACAGTGATAACCATGCATTGCAGTTTGTAAGTCAGCAAGAGAAGATGAATCAAAAGCAYGGGAAGTGGGTGGAAYACATGMAAAATTTCACATTTGTCATCAAGCACATTTCGGGGACTGCTAACAAAGTAGCTGACGCTTTGAGCAGGAAATGTTTATTGCTGCAGGAATTTAGAGTCAAAACCTTGGGTTTTGAAAATTTAAAAGATATGTATGTAGGTGATACAGACTTCGRGGAAGCATATGARGCAGYTGAGAATCCAATTCTCAGGGACCGGAGCCCCTGGATGGAATATATGATCYAGGAAGGATTKTTGTTTAGGGGMAATCAATTGTGCATATCGAATTGCTCCATGAGGGAGAMTTTGGTAAGAGAAAAGCACAGTGGAGGATTAGCAGGTCATTTTGGACATGATAAGACATTCGCCAAGCTGAGCGAATTGTATTATTGGCCAGGCATGCGAGAAGATGTAAAGAGGTTTGTTGACAGGTGTAGGATTTGTCAACATTCAAAGGGCTGGAAGCAAAACGCAGGGTTCTATCAACCATTGCCCATACCCGAAAGGCTATGGGAAGCCATTAGTATGGATTTTGTTCTGGGATTGCCGAGAGCGCAAAGGGGAGTTGATTCCATTTTTGTGGTGGTAGACAGGTTCTCGAAAATGGCACATTTCATTCCGTGTCAGAAGACCAGCGATGCGACCCACATCGCAAATTTGTTTTTCAAAGAAATCGTTAGGTTGCATGGATTGCCGAGAAACATTGTCTCGGATCGGGATACCAAGTTCATAGGTCATTTTTGGAGGACGCTATGGAAGAAGCTGGGGACTAATTTGGCTTTTAGTTCAACATACCATCCATGGACAGATGGACAAACAGAGGTGGTGAACAGGAGTCTGGGGGATCTATTGAGAAGCTTGGTCGCAGAGCACCACAACAGTTGGGACCAGATATTACCACAGGTCGAGTTCGCGTACAACGATTCGGTGAATCGGAGTACAGGTAAGATCCCATTCCATATTTTGTATGGGACACAGCCGAGATGAGTTTCTGATCTCAGGGAGTTAGAATAGGCTGAAACTAGCAGCGCGAGGGCTGAAGAGTTCACGGAGGCGATGCAGGAACTTCACAGTCAGGTGAAGCAGCGGCTGCAGAAGGCGAATAAGGAGTATAAGCGCAGAGCCTATCAGAGAAAGAGGCAGCTTCAGTTTGAATTTGGGGATATGGTTCTGGCACACCTGAGGAAGGAAAGGTTCCCAAGGGGAACATATAACAAGCTCAAGATGAAGAAAATTGGACCGTGCAGAGTCCTGAAGAAATTCGGGGAGAATGCATATGAGCTTGAGTTGCCAGAGGGCATTGGAATATCTCCGATTTTCAATATTTAGAATTTATACCCCTACTGGGCTGGAGAAACACAGGCTGGAACTGAGGAGCCAGTGATCCAGTGGCAGAAGCAATTACCAGTTGCACAGAAGCCTCAGATGGAGTACATACTGGATAAAAGAGTAGGCAAGAAGACCAAGAGAAAGTAGTATTTTGAATACCTGGTGAAATGGAAGAACCACCCAGTGGAGGATGCCAGCTGGGAAACAGAGGCAATAATACAGAAGCATGGGTAGACTGTGCAGGAGCTCATGGACAGGAGCCCATGAAATCTTTTGAGCTGAGGAGTATGATGCAGGATCATCTACAACTCATCAAGCAAGCCAGCGCGAGGAGAAGGAAAATACAGCTGGACAGTGCCAGCACATATGTTTTTGAAATACTTTGGGAATTGTTGCGCCGCTCTTTCATGAAGCCATTCATAAAGAAGCGCACTTATATTGTATTGTAGATAGAAAGGCATTTAATAGTTTTAATGTTGTTAGATAGGAATTTATTGTAGAATTGATAGCTTCAGATTTCGAGAGGGAAAACGGAATATAGGCACCCTCCTTTGTACCATTGTATTATTATCATTGAGAGCAAGCAGAGCAGAGTAGAGAACCTGTGGAGAACACCCATGTACAGATTGGATTAATAGAAGAGTCTTTGATTCAACTTCATGGTTTGTGTTATTTCTCTATGTTGATATTCGGCTCATGTATGTTTTCTTTCTGTCATGTGTTTTCTTCGATATGATGGATGTGAGATTTCATAGTTGATTTGAAGTCTGTGAGAGAGAGGAGAATGAGTTTCAATTGTTTCTCTGTTTGAGCCAGGAGATTCCTGCATAGAGTGCAGTGGAATTCATCCGCATTTGAGTGCGTTGATGAGGCTCAACAGTTAAACTCTCATTCTCGTTCATCCAGAAGTCAAATTTGGGTTTTTCGAGTCGTGCAGGAGAAGTGCAGGTCGAACTTGAACTTTTCAGCCGCTAGTTTGAGCAAAGGAAGGAACAGAGTACTGTTGTAGGAAGTGCACAGAGTCTGAAAGAATTCGACACTTTGAGAGTTGTTGAGGTCAAGTGCAAGCGCAAGCAGTGTGCGCGAAAGGTCTCTAAAGGGGTCAGAGGGACCAAGCTCAGGAGGGATAGTTCCGTTGTGAACGTCACAGGAATAGACCCAGGTGAAATTCGAACAAAGAGAAGCCCTACAGCAGGGGAAATTCCCAAGGAGGAGAATTGATGGCAGGGATCGCAGGAGGAGAATCGCAAAATCCCGCTGACCGTAGATCTAAGGAGAGTTGCGAGGGAGTTAACCCGTAGGTACAGGAAGAGTCAAAGCCATCGGGATTCAGCATTCGACGTTTGGCGAGACAAGAGTCGCATACACGTCGAAATCGTGAATAGCTATTTCCCAAATTGATCGGGGCCGTCGATTGTGACAAGGACAGGTGGCACGAGATCCCAGGGAGTCGGGATTCGGCACTTCGGCGTTTTCAAAGTCGAAAGGACCTCGGACGATCAGCGAAATCCCGAAGTGCGACGGGTCCCATGGTGATAGTGTGGGGTGTTGAAAGGTGTCATCGGAGTTCGACGTTCGGGGATTTACGTTGCAATGGAATTGGGAATGGAGAAATCGTATTTCCGTGATCCCCGATCGCACGAGAGAAGGAGGTGACGTGGCGCAGGATTTGCGCACGAGTATATCGGCATTTGGGGTTCATTGATTTGCGAGGAGAGTGGATCACGACACCACAATCACCGATTTCCCGATAGAGGAAACCCCGACAGAAGAGGAGCCATTGACTTTTGACCATCGGGTTTCACGAAGTAAAAGACCCGATACCTTGAGCATTGAACTCGCGAGTTCCAATTTCCCAATAAGCGAGGGGAAGGTCGCAGAAGGAGTTGTTGTGGGTAGAAAAACTCCCGAGGGGAGTTGGGAGAGCGTTATTGACTCTTCGGGCCAGAGAAAAAGAGGGTCCTGGTGAGAGCAGGGTGGAACCCTGATGGTTGCCAGCCATACCACCACAATGTATGTGTTATATTATATGTGTTGTGTTATATTATATAACACGTATGTGTTATATAATTATAACACGTACACAGTGTATGTTATAATATAATGCATACAGTGTATGTGTTATATAATTATAACATACACTGTGTATGTGTTATAATTATATAACACATACAGTGTGTTATATAATTATAACACATACAATGTATGTGTTATATAATTATAACACATACACAGTGTATGTTATAATTATATAACACATACATATGTGTTATAATTATAATAATTATAACACATACACAGTGTATGTTATAATTATATAACACATACATATGTGTTATAATTATAATGCATACAGTGTATGTGTTATATAATTATAACACATACAGTGTATGTGTTATATAATTATAACACATACAATGTATGTGTTATAATTATATAACACATACAGGGTGTGTGTGTGTATGTGTTATATAATATAACGCATACACTGTATGTCTTATAATTATATAACGCATATAGTGTATGTGATATATAATATAATGCATACATTGTATGTGTTAAATTATATAACACATACAATGTATGTGTTATATAATTATAACACATACAGTGTATGTGAATGCCTTCTGGAAGTCCTTATCTCACAAGGAAGTAAGTGTGGGACATTCCTAAAGTGGAGTAAGTTGTAACTAACTATAGGTTGGTGAAGCAGGCAGGTTGTTGATCAAGCAGTAAAGGTTGTAAGGTAATCCAGGTAAGATAGCATAGAGGGAATGAAGTGGGGCATCTAATCTAGTTGGGAGGGCCGACTGCACGAAGCATAGATCCTTTAAGAGCCAGGGGTTTTGTGGTATTACCCATAGCCTAGTGGGGAAGGACCAGCAGCAGGCCCAGAGAATAGATGACCCGCTCGAGATATTTTGATTGAGTCTGGCATTATGGCCAACATTCTACACACCAACCAACCACCATAGAATAGAAGTTCCCTTCRCATTGCTTCAGGCGTTCATTCCCAATYCGACGAGGGTATATGTGTATACATTAGGTGGMAATAGTCAATGGTATTGGATGGTGGTATTAGTTTGGTGKCCATTATGGTACATAGGATTCTATAGGGATTCACTAGAAGAACGTGCTCAGAGGCAAGAAAACCATGTCTTTTTAAGATCCTACGCACGACCAAATGACCAATTTAAGTTTGTTTTAGTTTCATCCCAACCTTACCCTCCTTGGGTCGAAAAAGCATATCYCATTGATCGATAGCCTATTCTAGCAGCTTCATCCATTGATCAACCACTGGATCAAGATCAATTGGTGCCTTTACTTCTGCTCCCGATGCTAAGATATATATAATCACAACAATTATAAGTGATAGCATGAGAGGCTTAATAAGGTGTAATAACCCACATACTATCACAAAGCATGACTATAAATGAATGGCGAAAATTTGGATAAAAACCCTAATAACTATGACACTCACATATGAAACTTGTATAAGTAAAGATAGTTTCTAGGAAATGGTAAAGGCTCACCTTCTAACATAGTAAGGTTAAAGGCACCTAATCTGAAATCATCAATATTAACATATGGACCTCGCTAGCTTAGCTCAAATTTACCTTGGGATTCATAGTTGATGGCTTTCTAAAAATTCTGTTATAAAACCATTTCTCCCCCAAATAATAATCAAGGCAAGGGTTTTTTTACTGTCACTTTTATCTCTACATTTATGGTAAACATGAGCATGCTCAAGGGTGGTTGAGTGTCTCTCATAAAGAGACTCCAATTTGTCTAAATGTGTAACTCTATGCTATTCATTTAGAATTAGGTCATTAAAGGACACATGAAGAGAATGTATTAAGGCCTCTAGGGGTAGGATGGCCACAACTTTAGAAATGAGTGAGTAAGTGGTAATTCTAGTGGGCATAAAAATCGATATATAATAAGCCCATAAAGCTGGACAAATCTATGTATGCTRATCCCTTATTGAAGAACTGATGTTTCAAGATAGTAATCAATATTTTATTAATAACTTTCACTTTACCATTTATTTTTTGATTGTAAGSTGTAGAAAACTACTGAGTTATGTGGAATTTGGTGAAAAGTYTATTCACTTYAGTTGAATAGAATTACATACTACTATCTGTGATAATAGTATTGGGCTATCCAAATCTATAAATGATATGGTATAAAATAAACTTAGTAATCACATGACCTATAATAGTGGCTAAAAACATATCCTCTACCCACTTTGTTAAGTAGTTAGTGGCTATAATGATTTATTTATGTTTATCAAAGAAGGCAGGACGGATGATCCCTAAAAGGTCAAAACCCTAAAGAGAAAAAAAGAAAGGAAACTCCATGGGTATTAGGTATTAAGGAGTGTGCATTAAGCACATATAACATTGGCATGAAGTACAAGTCTCCTTCCTTCCTCTCGGCTATGGAGTTGGGCATGGGTGCAAGGACATCCCTATTAGAGAGAAACGTTTTGAAAGGACCTATTTCAGTAAGAATAGAATCCATGGAGCCATGTTTTTTACTTACGAGCATATTGATTAATACATGTTTTCACCAGACAATATTACTGATTGATCAACGAAATACCTGGTTCAGAATAGACACTAACTTTGGTTGGAATAGATTCTCATGAAAATATTCGCATTTGTTATTTTCATTTTGCAAAACATCCTTTTTAGAAGGGCCGAGGAATCCATCAGGGAAATAAACATACATACACAAGGAGGGGTCCACCTCACAGAGCCAACATAGCCCCATCCTACCAACTAGCCGAGTCACCTTCAACACAGACCCGTGATAAGGAAGTGAGAAGGAAAGCCTACATCAATGGCTGAGAGAAGCAAAGAGATACCCCTATTAAGCCACCATACCTGAAGAGAAGAAGAGAAGGCCCATAGGTTTCCATGCCCGAGAGATGTGCCCCTTCATGTCATACCCAACAAAAAAGAATATGATCTTGAAAGAGATGAAGATGAAGTGTGAGATGGTGTTTAGCTTATTGTGGTGGGATATTCACGTATACAATACAATCATGGCGAAGTGCAGTGTGAGTGGCTTAACAACGACGAAAGTGAATGGATTTTGTTAAAGTTAGCTTGGAAGTTGTTTTCTATCATAATATAATTAACATCATAGGAGAAAAAATGGTAAAAAAATCAAACTATGATTTTATGGTAGTCAGATAGGAGTGTATCATGAGTGACATAATAGCCTTTGACTTAACTAATGATTAATTAAGAGTCAAAAAAGATTTGAAAGGAATACACTATAAGGTCCAACGTTATACATAAACTAAGGATGAGAGACTTGTATTTTACAACATTATCGGCATACAAAAAGTAAAGGTAAAAACCAAAATATAGGGTGTCACCTTTAGGACTAAGGAGAGAGATACCTACCCTAGCATTAGATTTGTTTCTGGAATGACTAAAGTAAAGTGTATAAATAATAAGCTCTATAATGAAGAGGGATTTTTCCACTACCCACTCATTAAGAAATGGAGGACCTTCTAATAAGAGATTAAGTGTAATGGAGTCAACTGGCTAATCGATTATGACTTGTCTTGAGCTATTCAGTTAATATTGAACTCCTAAAACAAAAAGATCGATTTGGATACATGACCTGACAAAGTTGGTTTGGACATTCGATAGCAGAGAGGATTATATTTATAGATAACATGGGTTTCCTATCCTAACGTGTATATCAAAGTCTTTTAGTGGAAAACACAATGGCTAGGTAGAGCTTATCTATAAGAGAATAATGAATCTTATAGTCAATAAGGGCATGACTATGTAATATATGGTATGCTTATGGTGGCCATCATCATGCTACATGAATACTATAGCTATGGCTTCTTCAAAGGTTAATACATATCACAAGAAAGGATGATTAATAATAATAGTATAGAGGGTAGAAGGCTAAAGAATAAGGGATTTGAACTACCGCTAAGGCATACACTGGTCATTTTTATACCACTCAAATGGAACATGCTTGTCAAGAGGTCGGTCAGTAGTCTTTCTAATTTTTCAAAATCCTCAACAAAATGGTGAATGGCTACAACTTGACCCAAGCAAGAAGAAAAACCTTTCCTTCATTGGCGGATTGCTGTAGAAATACCTAATCATTTATGACCAGTCAGTCTGGGGGTTGATCTATCGACAGGTAGGCCTAAGTTTGAAACACTAGATAATAGCGCTGGCCATTTTGTTTCTCATCCGGCCGTTGCTTGCCTTCTTAAATAAGGGAAGGGCCTTGACCTATTTCATTACGTACATAAATATTCTCTGTGATCTTAGCAACTTGGAAACTGATAATAATTCTAGTCTTTTTCTGTCCTGGCATTGGCGGCGGGATAACGATGTTTCGACAAAATTTGGTGATGCATTGGGAAGGAGTAAGGATTATGGCCACTGGGCTTGAGACGTAATTCAATATCAAAGGATTTAGCTACTCATCCATTAGAATTTTGACTACTCAAGTTGATACTTCAAAAGCCCAGGAAGAGGAATCTTTCACTTACCCGTCATGCATAACGTTTTCCGCATCCGTCCAATCCTTTGCCACGAGGTACTCCCACAGGCTGGAGACTGAATTGCAGTTTCCGTATTTCTTTTTCAGTCGAGGATCGGGAAGAGGATAATCAACTGAGCTTTCATCGGCCGAGTAGATTCAATCCATACGGCTAGGGATAGAGCCTGACAAAGGAGCGTCTTTAAATCGAGGTGAAGGATTAAATCGAGGTAAATAAATTCAATTTAGGAGGTCCAAGAGAGGTTCTTTAGACACTCTACTTGTATATTTCCCAATTCGTATGCTTTCTTCCCTTTTCGCGGGACCATTGAAGAAATCTGTTTGGGACGGGCCTTGATACCTTATCTTTATTACTCTCCGATGAAGTTGGTTTATTACCCCTATACCCTATACCGCTAGTTATAAGTGAATCAGATCGATCCTTTCATATGCCTGGCTAACTTGATTGAGACTGGTTCATTCATTGATCATTAGGGTGGAGGAGTTTGTTTAAACACACACTGGGCTTTAGTTCAAGACCAGATGTTGGGATTTCGATCACTCCACTAATAGGGTTGGGTGGGTAGAAAGTATAAAGTTCAGTTGTTAATACATATATACTAGAGAATTGAAAGATGACCCTTCCCTTCTTCTAATAAGGTTTTCTTTTCAGTTTATAAAGGTATAAGTGGAGATTCTGTTATATCCAACAATATTAGTTATCTTATACTTTACTTGTAATAGACTTATACTGAACTATAACTAAACTATAATTCCTATAACTAAACTTAGTAATAGCAGGAATAGAATACTCTCTTCTACTTAACTGATACTCTATTGTACTCTATAACATATTAGGACTAGACTAATACTGAACTCATACTCTCCTTATTCTCTTCTACTCTCTTAGGAACAATAGAAATAATAAGCTTATCTCTGTTAGTCTTATAGGGTTAATAAGATTTAGGAATCTTAGGAGCAATATGAGACTTTACTTATACTGAACTTAGACTAGAATTAGGAACTATAACTAGAACTAAACTCTAATTACTTGAACTAAACTTAGCTCCTCTCACTAAACTTAATAACTCTAACTAAACCTAGCTAAATCCAACTAAACCTAGATCAAGCAACAAGAATCTATCTCAAGGAACAACAACAACAATTACTATCATCTAATAAAAAGAAACGATCATCACTAAGACAAATTAACAAATCAACGAGAACATGAGCCCGACGACATAACACACGTGGATAGCCAACAACATGGCTTAAACTGAGGGTTTTACCAAGACAACTACCCAGACTATACTTTGACTTTACTCATCCTTTTGATCTAATTAATGATATGAGTCAATATAGAAAGGCATACTTTATCAATTGCTTTGGAGTTCTGGCTTAGTTCGTTGGCCCCATATTTCGTTTCATACAATTCGAGTTACAAACCCAGTGGATGGGGATTTGATTATGCCTTCAAGCCCATATACACCAGGTTTGCTTTAGACAAACAAGCATCTCAGAATGTTTTTTTTATCGAAACAACTTCAAGGCATTATGTCTTTTAGATTGTGCCTCAAGGAAAGGGACGAAGTTCATGCATACTTCCTATATAAAATCCTGATATCAACAGTTGAGTCTCGTCTAGAAGATTCCCATCTGAAAAAGGCACCAAGGGAAGGGTCTGGTACCAGGGTTGTTTCTATCTGGTGGCACTTGTTTTGGGAAGTGAAATGGATTAGTGAGTGTTGAATCAAAAACAAAAATAAGTACTAAAGGTAGTAGTCCTGAAGTGATGCAGACCCTGGACCCTTGGGCCAAGATCCGCACAGGATCGAACTTCTTCAAATTCGCAGAACTGAAATAGTTCTCTTGGGCCCTCACTGGAACCCCACGAATTCGATCCACAGGTCCTTTCATAAAAACCTCACCTACACAACATGCACCAGGTGTGAGTCTTCACCTCCTTCTCACCTGAACCCGAAATAGAGTTCTCCCTTGACCCAACGGTCCTGGCTATATCAGGATTTTGGTAACCAGGAGTTTGAAATGCAGCAACCCAAACCACTGCCTCCTCTACTTCGATAACCCTAAAATGCCGAAATGCCGAAAAGCGGTGTTATTCCTCCGAATGCTTTCGGGATTTTGTGATATCGTGAGTCGGGACTCCACGTCTCCCGACTCCTAGCCTCTCGAACACCCTGTTCCCGAAATGCCGAAAAGGGATTAACGGGCTTTGGCTCCTACCTCCTTTCCCTTTCGAATCCCCGGTGTCTGAATCCTCGAATTCACGAAATGGCTCGGATCTTTTCGGGATTTCGCGAACCATGATTTCACGATTTCAACTGCAGACGGTTCTAGGTCCTTCGATCTCCTGGACCCCGAAATGCCGAAATGCCTGCTTCCTTCAAGACCACAGCTCTACTCCAAGGACACATCGCGTTTCACGACTTTGGGGTTTTCAACACAAAGTGCCTCGGCTCCTTGTCATCAAAATTGCCGAAATGCCGAAATGTTGAAATGCCACACCAAAGGGGGATCCACGACTCCTGATATTTTTGGGATTTCGTGAACTAGGAGCTCACGATGCAGTGACTCCAAAACCACAGCCTCCTCTACTTCCCGAACCGCCAAATGTTAGAATGTCGAAATGCTAAAAGACACTCAACCTTAACCATCTCACTGATCTATGAGATCCGACGGTCCACAGGATTTTCGACACTTCTCCACAAAGCATCTCCACCGTCCATTTCAGCTCTTTTCCTGTGGGACCTCCCAGAGGTTAAACTTTGTGCACCTTCCTTGGGATCCGACGACTATCGGTCCTTTGCACTAGATCTGACGACCCAGATCTGGTTCTCTTCCTTGTGCACTTTCCTGTGTGCGTCTAGACATAGACTTCAAGGACCCAGATCTCACCTCTCTAGCTGATCTAACGACAATTGTGCTCTACCTTGAGCATGGCCTTCTTCCTTTCCCTTGGAATATTTCTTGCTCCAAAATGCCTTGGCCTTTGTCTCTGCTACGAATCCTGTAACCTTGGCTACCACCTGTATTCTAAGAGGCATTCCTCCTCCCGAGATTTATTTCTCTGAACCTCAAGGATTCCTTTGAACTCTGCAACCTCTTACAGGACCTTTGCATGAAATGGCGCTATCTCTTCTGAGCTTATCTATGGCTCTGACCTCAAAGTGTCTCTATCCCTTTCTCTCCTTGAAGGGATGTAAGTGCCCTCTGGCAAATTCCTACTCAAGCACACTTTGTTGAGTCTACAGGGGTGTTTAGTAACCTTGTGAGTGTCTCCCCCTGTGAGACTTCTCTTCTCTATGAACTCAAACAAGAGTTCCTTCTGTGCACACTTACACCAACTCAATGCCCACCTAGCAGAGTTCTCCAGAATCCTCAATGACTCTGTCTTCTCACGGAACTCAAAATAGAGTTCTCCTCAATGCATCCTGTGCATTTGCTCAATGCCCTCCTGGCAGATCCTTTACAGAATTCTCAACAATTCTCCTTCTCCTCTCTGTGTTCTCCTCTGCACAATTTCTCCTTCAAGGTGTTCAACAACCTTGAGGCTTCCTCCTTTAGTCAATGAAATCCTCTAGTGTGCCCTCCTGGCACGTCTTTGTCTGAAATTTTTGCAGAATTCAAAAGTGCACTCCTTGCACTCGCTTACAAAACCTGCAGTATTCTGTCATGCACTTTTGCATGAAGCCACAAAGAACCCAAACCTGAAAATCAAAGAAATCACAGATAGAAAAATCTATCTATCCCTGCAAATGAACATCTAACATACATCTACAACATATCATCAACACATAAAGACATTCATTCATGAACTCACAACCACATGAACAACAACATGCAGGAAAAACTGCTCATGTTTGTATTAATCAAGAATGCCTGATTACAATGTGTTCAAGCTCGGACTGCAACATAGTCTCGGCTCTCCTCTCCTATCTCTATTCTCTCTATTCTTCTATGCCTTTCTTCTCCTTCGAACTGAAAAACAAAAGAAGATGTTTTTACAAAAGGGGGCTCCTCGAGCACTTCCCTCCATCCTCACCAACTCTCATTAATTTACATTCAATTACATTGAATGACTATCTAGTCCGAATCGGATCTAGATCTCAGCCTTACAACCAATTAAGGCACCCTTTATCTAAATCATGCGTGCATGCATGGCTTTTGGCTCTTCGGCCTTACAACATTTAATACAATTTCAAAATTTGAAATTTGAAAGTGAGAGGGCTACGCCTCTCCTCTCCATTGAATGCATGTTGGGTGTGCTAGTTGGCTGGTGCTTGATGACATTGGAGTGATGCTCCTGCATCATACTCCTCGGTTGCAAAAATCATGAGCTCCTGCTCATGAGCTTCCCAGCACTGCTGTTGAAATCCACCTGGATCTCAAACAGTTCTTTGGAGCTGTCCATCTGCTCCACTGCTTCACTGCTGCTATTACTACTGCTATTGTTGCCCTACTGCTATGGCAAGTTCTCTTCTATCCAACTTCTCTTTACTGACCGCTTCTGCTGATCTGATCATCAGCCTTCTGATCTCCTCAATTATCTCGTCCAGCTACTCCCATGGCTGGCTCTTCTTTTGCAGCTTGCTCCGCTGCACTTCTTCCCTACAAATGGGTAGACCAACTAGATCTCCCATGTCATCTTCTTCCTCTATGGCCTCAACTTGCCACCTTGCTGCAAAATTTAGCTCTGTAGTCTTATCCTCTTGACTGACCTGCTATTCAGTGACCTTCTCTGACAGACTTTCTTCTGCCATTTCTCCTTGTACTGGTTGAATTCCATCTTCCTCCAGCTGCTCCTCAGACTGAAATTTCCCTTCATCTATTGTTGCATGCCTTGGAATTACAATCATCATCATCTGTTCAGCTCCCTGGCTGAAATTTCTGAGCAATTCCTTGGAATGATCCTCTGCTAACATCTGCATGACTGTCTGCTCTCTGTAGTCATCTACTGGTTCTAGATTGTTCAACCAATCCTCCAACATTTCTAACTCCTTCTCCCAAGGAGTGAACATCTCAAATGTGTGCTTCTCTTCTTTTCCTTGGGCAACTTCTAATATCTGTTCCTTCATCATGACAGTTATAGCTGGTTGTCCTTCTACTGTTGTTGCATTGGCAACACACACGCTGGCCTCAACTGGGTTATATGGTAGGAATACTTTTATCCCTCCAATCATCATAATGTTCTTCTGATCTTCCTTCTGGATGGTGCAAGTTTTTAACTTGTCATCATCTTCATTCACATGGTCTGCAAAACCACATGAATATTCACTTCTCAGCACTCCTTGCTGACCTAAACTCACTCCTGAGTCCCTAAAACTTTCAAACTTCTCACTTCTTTTCCCTTGCCCACCTGGCAATTTGGGAATTTTTTGCTTCCCACCTGGCAGTCTATGAGATCAGGTGATCCCATCTCAGCTCCGTCCTGGCAATTTGAACTTTTAGCACCGCCCTCCTGGCAATATATGAGACCTTCACTTGATCTCTTCCTATTTCCCACCTGACAATTTGAAAGTCCATCTCTGCCCACTTGGTAGTCTATGATATCTCTGCTCGATCTCTCCTCTTCATCATCAATGAGATTTCTCCCAGCTTCTGGTTCACAGGCATGAACCATCTCCTCTGTGACCCTGAGGGTTTTCACATACCTCAACCACCTCCTCAACAACCTTTGTTGTCTCCTGGCCAACAATTTCTTGACTGGCCACTTTTTTTTCCTCCTCAAAGGCCATTCATACACCCAATGTGTCTTTGCATTCTGCTGCACCTGCAGTGCAAGCTCTTCCATCCTCGCCCTTACATCAACAAGTTCTTTATCCATTTCATATTTTCTCTACTGCTGGTGGTTTTTCTTTCCATCGCATCCATGGCCTTCAGTAGCCATCTCCCTGTTCCTATCTGCCCTCCTGACAAACTTGTTCCTGTCACTCTGCAACCGTGAGTGCTTTCAGCATCTCCTACAGTCCTCCTGACCGTCTATTGACTGTTGTGCACCTTGCAACAATCATCACAAAGCTTCAACACTCTATCTTCTTCTTCTTCTGTCTGTAAAAAAAGATCAAAACTCCCTGCCTCTATCGCCTATAGAAGTCAAATCCTGCTCTAATACCACTTTTGATGCAGACCCCCGACCCTCGGGCCAAGATCCACACAGGATCGAACTTCTTTAAATCCACAGAACTGAAATAGTTCTTTCGGGCCCTCACTGGAACCCCACGAATTCGATCCATAGGTCCTTCCATAAAAATCCCACCTGCACAACATGCACCAAGCGTGAGTCTTCACATCCTTCTCACCCGAACCCGAAATAGAGTTCTCCCTCGACCCAACGATCCTGGCTGTATCAGGATTTCAATAACCGGGAGTTTGAGATGCAGCGACCCAAACCATTTCCTCCTCTACTTCTCGAACCCCGAAATGCCGAAATGTCGAAAAGGGTTGTTATTCCTCCAAATGCTTTCAAGATTTTGCGATATCGTGAGTCGGGACTCCACGTCTATCGACTCCTGGCCTCTCAAACACCCGGTTCCTGGAATGCCGAAAAGGGATTAACGGGCTTTGGCTCCTACCTCCTTTCTCTTTCAAATCCCCAGTGTCTGAACCTCTGAATTCCCGAAATGGCTTGGATCTTTTTGGGATTTCACGAACCACGATTTCACAATTCCGGCTGCAGACGGTTCTAGGTCCTTCGATCTCCCGGACCCCGAAATGATGAAATGGCTACTTCCTCTGAGACCACAGACCTACTCCAAGGACACATTGCGTTTCGCGACTTCGGGGTTTTAAACGCAATGTGCCTCGACTCCTTATCATCAGAATTGTCAAAATGTCGAAATGCCACACCAAAGAGGGATCCACGGCTCCTGATATTTTTGGCATTTCGTGAATCGAGAGTTCACGATGCAATGACTTTGAAATCACAGCCTCCTCTACTTCCCAAACCCCGAAATGCCAGAATGCTGAAATGCTAAAAGACACTCAGCCTTAAGCTTCTCACAAATCTGTGAGATCCGACGGTCCATGGGATTTTTGGCACTTCTCCACAAAGCGTCTCCACCATCTGTTTCAGCTCTTCTCCAGCGCGATCTCCCAGAGGTTAAACTCTGTGCGCCTTCCTCTGGATCCGACGACTATCGGTCCTTTGCACTAGATCTGATGACCCATATCTGGTTCTCTTCCTTGTGCACTTTCCTGCATGCGTCTGGACGTAGACTTCAACGAACCAGATCTTGCCTCTCCAGCTAATCTAATGGCAACTATTCTCTACCTTGAGCATGGCCTTCTTCCTTTTCGTTGAAAGATTTCTTGCTCCAAAAGGCCTCGACCTTTGTCTCTGCTGCGAAGCCTATAACCTTGGCTCCCGCCTGTATTCTAAGAGGCGTTCCTCCTCCTGAGCTTTATTTCTTTGAATCTCAAGGGTTCCTTTGAACTCTGCAATCTCTTACAGGACCTTTGCATGAAATGGTGCTATCTCTTCTGAGCTTATCTGTGGCTCTGACCTCAAAGTGCCTCTATCCCTTTCTCTCCTTGAAGGGATGTAAGTGCCCTCTAGCAACTTCCTGCTCAAGCATGTTTTACTGAGTCTACAGGGTATTCAGTAACCCTATGAGTGTCTCCCCCTGTGACACTTCTCTTCTCTATGAACTCAAACAAGAGTTCCTTCTATGCACACTTGCACCAACTCAATGCCCACCTAACAGAGTTCTCTAGAATCCTCAGTGACTTTTTCTTCTCACTGAAATCGAAATAGAGTTCTCCTCAATGCATCCTGTGCATTTTCTCAATGCCCTCCTAGCAGAGCCTTTACAGAACTCTCAGCAATTCTGCTTCTCCTCTCTGCGCTCTCCTCTGCACAGTTTCTCCTTCAAGGTTTTCAACAACCTTGAGGCTTCCTCCTTGAGTCAATGACTTCCTCTGGTGTGCCCTCCTGGCACGTATTTATCTGAAATTTCCGTAGAATTCAGAAGTGCACTCCTTGCACTGGCTTACAGAACCCGCAGTATTCTGTCATGCACTCTTGCATGAAGCCACAAAGAACCCAAACCTGAAAATCAAAGAACTCACATATAGGAAAATCTATTTATCCTTGCAAATGCACATCTAACATACATCTACAACATATCGTCAACACATAAAGACATTCATTCATGAACTCACAACCACATGAACAACAACATGCACGTAAAACTGCGCTTGTTTGTATTAATCAAGAATGCCTGATTACAATCTGTTCAAGCTCGGACTGCAACAGAGTCTTGGCTCTCCTCTCCTATCTCTATTCTCTCTATTCTTCTCTACCTTTCTTCTCCTTCGAACTGAAAAACAAAAGAAAATCTTTTTACAAAAGGGGGCTCCTCGAGCGCTTCCCTCCATCCTCACCAACTCTCATTAATTTACATTCAATTACATTAAATGGTTGTCTAGTCTGAATCAGATCTAGATCTCAACCTTACAACCAATTAAGGCACCCTTTATCTAAAGCCTACACACATGCATGGATTTTGGCTCTTTGGCCTTACAACATTTAATGCAATTTCAAAATTTGAAATTTGAAAGTGAGAGGGCTGTGCCTCTCCTCTCCATTGAACGTGTGTTGGGTGTGTTGGTTGGCTGGCGCTTGATGACATTGGAGTGATGCTCCTGCATCACGAAGTCCAGAAAACCCAACCAACTATATCAATTCTAAAATTGCAATTATTAGATATATAACCATATAAGCGAATGAATGAAACACTTGCGACTCATACTTAGAGGGTCTTTTATTTAAGGAATCATCTCACCTTACATGCTTCGTATAATTAACTTTCCTTAAGAACAATGCAATTTCGAGAACCTGGTGGGGTGGATCATATTTCTCTGATACCCAACAACCGAGGACCTGGAAGGAATTTTCCAAGGTATGAAGGGAAGGGTCTTATTAGGAAAAAGATGCATCTCACAAGATTTTTAGATCGACCCAACGGAACAACTCATATATATTTCTTTAAGGGAAGGGAGGGCACTTTAAATCATTGATTTGACTACTTAAACAAATAATTCGATACCCCTTTTGATCAATATTACTCAGAACCTCTTTGCCCCAACCCACGGGTTGAATATAGGAAAACACACTTATGATAAGGCTTTTCGAATCCACCGCTTCATGCCTCACATACAACACTTTATTTTTTAAGGGTACCCGATTCACTTTTTGAATTTGAACTCAACCGCTCTAGCCTATTATGTTTCCACCTGGCCTTCTTACATGGACAGAAGAAAGGAAGAACTTGACAAGGATATAATGAATCCACTTGCCTAATGAAAAATCCATTTACCAACCTAGTGGAGTGGAGGGATTAAGGACGAGAAGGAGTTGAGAGCAAGATGTGGAGGCTTAGGCCACGCATCGTCAGAGCCTTGGGAATCCCCGTAAGCTCCCAATCTCAAGGTTCAAGGCAAAATCAGGCTGAGAAGAAGAAAGTAGGTGATCGACCACTCTAGGCCCCGAAAGCTCCGAGCCTGACAAAAGGCGAAGAGAAAGTCGTCCCCCTCTTTGAAAGAGAGAAGTCAAAAGCAATATCCTTTTCCCGTAGAGAATGCTTCAAATGGATTTCAAAGGATGTTGGCAGATGGGTGAAACTTACTTATAGAGAAGAGGAATGCATATTTCACTTCCCTTTCTATTGTGCCTCTAACATCACCTCCTTGGTGGAAAGATCAAAGAATGTTGGGTAGTCCTCGACATGATCGAGGAAAACCTGTGGAGACTGAAGGGCTAGCAATTCGCACCATTTGCAATAATGAGCCAGACTTGCCTCGCCTCTCTATACAGGCCCCATAGGCAAGCTGGGGGAAAAGTGCAAGAAGTAATAGTCACCGACTCTCTCCTATGAAGACTAATAACTATGCTACGATTGTTTTGGTCAATCATATCGGGGATCGGCATGACTCCAACGATGAGGCCGTTGCCGCTTCTCATTCATCCAACATTTCAGACCTTGATCTAGATTCTAGTAAAGAATACAGACGAGGTCTCTTCCCCAGTTGTCTTGCACAAGAACTCGATCAGGACGAGACTATGTCAAAGATTATTCGGGCCACCCCGGTATGTCAAAGAATCTCCCTCACTCGGCCTGCTTAGTCAGGAGAGAGTCAACCTCCACTACTCACGGTGCCTCCTTCATACGACATAATGCAAGAAGTTCTANTTTTGGTCAATCATATCGGGGATCGGCATGACTCCAACGATGAGGCCGTTGCCGCTTCTCATTCATCCAACATTTCAGACCTTGATCTAGATTCTAGTAAAGAATACAGACGAGGTCTCTTCCCCAGTTGTCTTGCACAAGAACTCGATCACGACGAGACTATGTCAAAGATTATTCGGGCCACCCCGGTATGTCAAAGAATCTCCCTCACTCGGCCTGCTTAGTCAGGAGAGAGTCAACCTCCACTACTCACGGTGCCTCCTTCATACGACATAATGCAAGAACTTCTAAGTGTGTCGACGAGAGTTTCGATGTATGATCTCTTGCGCCTGGCACCCCAAGTTAGGAAAGACTTGGCAACCACCCTACAAAATGTCGAACAATATGCGTTGTAGATCAATAGAGTTGAGGTGAGAGAAGATGATTCTTGTGCCACATGCGCCTTGACATGCACGATCCCTGAAGGGCTTATCACCTTTTCCAAGGAAGATATCTTGCTGGAAGATATAAAGCTAACCACTTTACCATAGAGGATACATCAAGGAATGCAACGAGACTTCACATCCACATTGATGTCGATTCGTTGGTAAGTATTATGTCCCACAAGGTCTTGAAATAGTTAGGTATTCTAGTTGATCAACTCAATAGCACTAAGTTGATCATCGAACCTTCAACTGACAGAAAGCATATTTGGAAGAGATTAAATTCGTCTTCCCTTGACCATGGGGAAGCTTAAGACATAAGTGATGGATCGGATCTTATTCCAACCCAGCGGAGATGTCCTATAGTCTCTTACTTGGATAGTCGTGGATTCATGACTACAACATAGTGCCATCTACACTACCATCAATGCATCAAGTAACTATACAAAGATGGGAAGCAAGACAAGATAGACGCTGACAATAAAGATTTTATGAGATTAGAATTTTCATTGATGCTAAAGACTACATTGAAGGGCCTCACCCTCCCCCAAGACGGAACCCTCAAAAGGAGAAAGCATCCGAGAAGAATAGAGCCAAGGCTCAAGTGGTGGAAAATCAAACTCTCACTCCAGAACAAGTCCCTACAGATCGTGGGGTCATGATCCTGTGGAAATAGGAGCAAGACGTTAAATGTATTTACCCCCCTTTTGTCGTAAACAAGGATATGATCAGACATAAGGCATTAAAGACAGCTGAATTTTAAGCACGCTCATTAGATTAGTAGGAAAGTCTCCCTCTCGAATCATGTAAACAAAAAGGCTACAAGACGAAGTCGAGAACGTCTCGTCTCAACATCCCATGGCAATTCATCCCCAGTATATAACACATACACTGTATTTGTTATATTATATAACACATACACTGTATATTATATAACACATATACTGTATGTGTTATATTATATAACACATACACTGCGTATGTGTTATATTATATTATATAACACATACATAATGTATGTGGTGTTATGTAACATAGTGTATGTGTTATATAATATAACACATACACTCTGTATGTGTTATATAATATAACACATACACTGTGTATGTGTTATATTATATAAGACATACTAAAGCTTGAAAAATGATGTTTTACAAGAAAAAAAAGAAAAAAGTTATATGGTATTGTGTATATGTTATATTATATAAGACATACTAAAACTTGAAAAATGATGTTTTACAAGAAAAAAAAAAAAAAGTTAGATGGTTGTTTAAACATTTTATTTTTTGAATTTTTTTATTARAATTCAATGAAATATATTTTGGTGAAATCTTCATTTTATGTTGTTTAAATTGCATTTTTGAATATATATAAATGGATTCAGTGTCTTGAAAACTCTCCCTGTATTAGAATTACACAAATTTAGTAACTCAAATCTGAAGTTTCAACATTTTTTTTATAAGATATTATTAAAATTGATAACTTCCACCAAACCAATACAAATAGACCAAACACATGACACTATGAAAGATTTAAATAGTTGCGAGAATAGATCACTAAGCCCCAAACACTTAAAACTTCAACAATTATTATTACACTTTACAAGTATTAGAAAACAATATTGATTTATGGTGTTGTATAGATATTTTA
>JASDQU010816665.1:23931-50568 GCA_032191745.1 Picea mariana
TATTAGCAGGTTTTGAACTCACGACCTTTCAGAGTTCGAGGACTAAAGGCGAGAGGAGGCCGGCTGACCCACTGAACTATGGTATATGGATTAGTGGCTTATTAGTGGCTGACCCACTGAACTATGGTATATGGATCTTGTTCTGACTTCTCCGCAATATGGGAGAGGAGATGTAACTTGCCTTCTTGTTAAGTGGACAGAAGTATGAGACTTTAGGCTCGTACATGATCTCGGTCGAGGGAAAGACTCTTGGCAACGGATATCTCGGCTCTTGTCACTATGAATACTTAATAAATACGATGAATATGTGTACATTAATTACAAACTTATATGTAGATGAATTGGAGAAATGATAAATTGGGAGTATGTGTACATTAATTACAAACTTATATGTAGATGGATTGGAAAAATGATTAATTGTCAATTTAGACTAACAAACCTCCAAGCGCCACAAGAGTTGGTGGGAATTTCATGAAGGGGAAACAAGTTGGTACATTAAGTCTGGGTTTCTCGGCAAGGGACTCATAACATTACCAAGGCCTATTCTCTTTGGTGTGGACTTAATATCACCAAATCTTGGGGAGTTAGGACATTGATGGTCTTTAGGGATTCAATGATTGTCATCCAAGCCATTAAATTCCAAATGAATTATAGAGGGAATGAAGCATCTAAGGCACCAACCTTGACTGGTTCTCCGCTCCCGACTTCGAAGGTTCGGTTCGAGGGTACCAAATACAAGTTCTTGTGGTACGAATCGAGCAAATTGTCCTTTGGTTCGATAACATATCCTTATATCATATAACGATATCATTGAGTGGCAAAGTTGATGCTTGAGTCAAGCTAGTATCTTCTCCGCAGCCAGGGAAAATTGTGCAAAATGGGGATTTTAATTCTCTCCCTATCCCCTAGATTGTCAATGGCAGACCATTTAATTAATGATAGACTGATGACATGTGGCTAAAAAGGACATATTGTGTGGCTAATCTGATGGTTGCGCATGCCTATTCGCTAGTGGAGGGATGACAGGAACAAGTGAGCATGTCGACATTTAATTGAAACGATGGTTCGCAGGGGTGTTAAACTCCCGGAAATGGAACTGGGGGATGCATATGGGAATTACTGTGTTGGGTCTTTGCGTTGTCTTTGCAACCTCGAGGCTTAGTCGAGGGTGGATTTGAAGGTGGGCATTGCAATCATGGTCAGAGGGTCGCAGATTCTCTCTAGATTTGTTGCGACGGAGGTAGGATTAATGTGGGAGTTTTTTTTTCATTATCTTGAGTGGTTTAATGGTTGCCAAGAATGATGGAAAGTATGCTCTCGAATGGATTTTTCTAGTAGGGGTTCTGTGTAGGTGAGGTTGTGAAGATTAGGAAGCTTGGGACCTTTTACTAGGTCGTGGAATTGCGATGGGGTCAGTGATTGAGGATTACAATTTCCCGTGGATAGGGCAAGCATAGGGATAAACAATGGCTGAAGAAGATGCATGGGATTTTAAACAAATCATTTGGAGATATGACGAAACCCATAAAGCAAACAATAGTGCCATTTTGGTTCTCACTGCCAAGGTTGCAGAGTTGGAGCTGGCCAACATTTCCCACAGTGCTAATGTTTTAAGTCTCCTTCTAAGCTTCAGGGGTCGATTAGACACAATTGAGGAGGAGTGTGGTAGGGTTTAGACTTTGATTTTAGCTCGGTGTATGAACAATCTATCGTTGGCTTCCAACAACAATGATACCTATAGCTTCATCCATGGAGGGGAGGCAAAGGCTGAAACTGGGTAGCAAGTTCCCATGGAGATTGAATACAAGGCTAACCAGTGACCTAGAGAAGAGCAAGAAGAAAAAAACAACATGAAATAAGCTACATTATGGATGTTTTTCCATGGTGTTTGCATTTTATGTCAGTTTATTTGGAAATATACTTGTAAGATTGCTTAGAATGCTAGCCTAGTAATTACCTTTTTGTTTGTATTTAAGGGACTAGAATTATGTAATGTTTTGAGAAACTCCTTGAAGTACTTATGTAATTGTTCTTGTCTCAACACAACATCGTTTTTTATATATAATGAAAATGTTCAGTTATGGTTAAAAAAAAAATAGACCAACAAAAATTTTAGGAGAATAAACTTGATTCAATCATTTGTATTTGTTAACCCCAAATGGGGTGCTAGGGAGGAGAGATTCTTCGATCGACTGACCATGCAATTGTGTTCCTTACCCATAAACAAGACATTGGGAAATGGCAAGTTAAGAAACACAAATTTGATGAATATGTCGGACGAGGAGGGATGTATAGGTTTTAATTTGTAGTTATGGCTCATACTACCGACTTAACTCACCAGGACGTATATTCTATCATGACTTCGACCAATTTCAAGCTTCGTTATTTTAGCGAGTGGGTTTCTTAAGCCATTTTCTTTGGGATCTCTCTTATCCATTTTGAACTTGGCATTATGTTCTCTTATATGCCTCCTAGCCATTGTTACAGCCAGGGATATTGATGGGGCCGAAGAGTCAGACTGACCTCTCCACTTCTTGCAGCTCTATCCATGATCCCATCAACTTGCGAGTGTAGCAAGACATTTGGGATTCTGCACATGAATATTGGGAGAAAATCCCACCTCACATCTAGGGGGATATATAAAATGTTGAGGAAGTTGTCTGCTTGATCAGGGCACCATCCCATGACAGGGAAATTGATGCTAAAATGGGCAACTGGGTACTTGACACTAGAAGCTCTAGGGCAAGGGACACTAAATATTGGAAAATGGTTGACTTGTACTAGCACACAAATAATTTTGTGCGAAATATTCTACATGATAGAGATGAGGGCTGGGAGAAAATCCTAATGCAATTGGTCGAGATGAGGCAACAACTCTAGAAAATCAAAGCTACAATCCTAGTTCGAGCCCAATAGAATGATGTTCCAACAGATGGTGAGCCTACGCATCAACATCATGAGCTCTCTGCATGGGTAGGTGGCCTTTGTCTAGAATAATTTCTAGTATGTATATAATTTTGCCTATTTTAAGTAGTCTTTACAAGATTTATTTGGATAACTGTATAAAGGAAATTAGGTACTCAGACTGGTCTTACAACATTACAAGTCTATCTTGTTGGAATATTGAGAGGGGGGGTGAATTAGTATGAGCAATTTTTAGCACTTTCAATCACAATATATAAACTTCAACTTTATTAACAATATTCAATAGTTTATCACTTATGCATTTAGTGTATCATTGCATCATAAAAAATATCATTCATTGGTACATAGTAAATAACCACAGAAACACAATACACCAAAATTTACATGGAAACCTAAATGGGAGAAAACTACATAATGCTTTCTTATATATGTCAATAATACATTCATAGGAAGAACCAAATTCCCAATTCTCTAGCACCAGCTAGAAAGACACTCCAACCCCATATTTATAGACTTTAACCTAAAGGAATCTACAACTCCCTAAATTCTCCAGCTACACCTGGAAGGAGGCTAAAACCCCCTAATTTACAGGCTCCAAACTGAAGTAATCTCCAACTCCTTGAATAAATTGAATATTCAATATTCAATATATCCCTGTTGGGATGTATTGGGTTGTTCATAATTTGTACTCTTCATCTAGAACATTTTGACGAGGTACCAAGTGCCCCAAATGGAGATCATATGCATAAGTTGTGCCCTCGGGAAGTTGACATATCAACTACCCCCATTGAGGCCCACAAACCCTTTTGTGTTTCATTTTCCAGGGTTAGGGTTTTGGATGTTTAGGGTTTTCTCATTTATGTTTATGTTAACAAGGTGTTGGAAGCAAACCAAAGAGGAAAACAAGGTGATTTTGGGAAAGAAGCCATGCACGAGGAAAGTGAAAGATGGAAGGAAGAACATCATTCACGCATGCATGGAAGACCTAACGATGGTAGGGTTAGGGTTTTTGTAATGTATTGTAATGGTTGAAGAGCCAGAAACGTATAAATATATATACTTAGGTATCATAAGCGAGAGGATTACTATAAAGACTAGTCATTATTATAGAGAGAAGCGTTGTAGCGAGTTGATATGTAATATTTTGATGAATGACCTAGTTTTGTAAGTTGTTGAGCTAGAGAGGCCAGAGGAGGGTAGATATTGAGGGTTAGATCACAGGCTAAGGAACCTGGTGCGATCTAGTCCGCCTCATAATAGATCTCGACCCCACGGAAGAAAATTGTAAAGCGCGCGATGCTATAATGAAATAATGACAATAATAAAAGAGCTAAGAGCCCAATATTTGTGGACGTAGCCCAAGACGGGGTGAACCATGGTAACATCTATGTTATGTGATTGAATGCATGTATTTATTTGTTGTATCAATAGATATAGATGGGTTAAATCAACAAGTCATTATATTTCTTACATTAGTCGTGAATAATGGTATACTGCGTTAATAAGTTACATTAGCACTCCCTTTTCACAATTATCATATCTCTCACTGAATCCTAGGCTATAAACACATGAGTATTGAAGCCACCCATTAAGACTATCTCGGGTGAGATGGCGTAGTGCACCCTATGCGTTGTGTTGCCTTCTAGTTTACCATGAGGGTCGATAGTTTTAGAGGATTTGTTGGAAACCCGAACATACATGAACCCTGGGTCAATAAACTTAGAAAGGAGATAATACAGAGTAAACCCAACAAATGGTTTCATTGTCATTGGTAGGAACAAAAGAGGATTGAGTAGATGAGATAAGTTGAAGGTCTGTCGAAAGAAAATCAAGAAAATATTAGGGCAGAGAGAAATGAGCCACTAGAAGGGGGTGTTGAGACCATGGAATCCCACTAAAGAAGAGATAGAAAGATGGATAAGGACAAAAAAATTAGAGTTTGCACAAAAAGATAACATAAACCCTAGAATAACACACTGCAAATACCTTGATAAATACATGTTTATTTATTTACACCGAGTCTTTTTCTGTGATTTTCCACATTTATTGCAGGAGTGGATACTAAGGTTGAAGGATAACCATGCAACAAATCAGATCTAATAGTTAGAGTGGACCCCAATACAGATTGAACAATTACAACATGTGAACAACAAATTCACTCGTGCAATAGACTTTTGGCTCAACAGTATTGTGGTAGGCTTTATAACAAAGTTTGCAATAGATATAGTGAAGTCGTACAATTCAGTAGAACAAGAGTTTCTACAAGGACCTTGAGGAAGGTACATTAGATCCTTGTATACTTCTATTAAGATACTGATATACAACAAAGGTGTAATGACAATGGAGTTAGACAACTAAATTTCCATGCATGCATGGGGAAGGGGGGGAAGCACAGATAGAAAGAGAATAAATGGAAGGAGGAAAGGATAAGGGAAAGACGAAGGAACCCTTGGACCTGATCCTGATGGATGATGACCAGATCAAGTGGATCTTGGTGACAACTGGAAATATGTGTAGCGGAGTACCCTACCAATACAAGGTGAATACAAAGAAGAGAGTCATAGCGACGAGGGAAGGATTGGCAAGTGATGAGGAAGAGGTAGAGGATCTCCAGGCTGTGAAGTAGATTGAGGAAATCATGTGCGCAACATAAAAGAGGAAGACAAGAGGTCCAAGAATGGGAAGAGAAGGCAACAATCCTATCCATATTAATGTTAGTGTGGAACCCATAAACCCATGTGTGACTAATACACCAAAGAGAACACCATCGTTTAGACAACCGAAGTTTGAAAGAAGTTAGATAGAAGAAAGTACGTCTACACAAGGAGCAACAACTGGAGGAGTCAGTTTAGTCAGCACTAGTCAGGTATCTACACCACGCAAATGTAGTAGTTCAACATTTAGATGGATAAATGAGAATTCGTTTGGTGTACTACATGTGGGGTGAAAGGAAACCATAAGAAATAATTTCCAACATTCGCACAATATATGGCAGTAGGAATGCCAAATCCGTTACCACCAGGAGGACTATCACTAGCAAATTTGGTTCATTTTTCGACAACTTTTTCAACGCTCTTGCAACGTTATGTCATGGATATTGCGACAAATCTTATGTCTCTCAAACATTGTTTCATGTGACTTGGAAATTTCGACGAACTTGAATTAACCTCGCAAGAGCAATGAGAATAGGGAACTTCTCACAACTGCGACAAAAAAAGAAATATCGTCGCCAATACGACAATATAGGAAAACTAAGTGAAACCAATTGTTCGTCGCTATTGCGACAACCACATGGTATATACAGACCGAAAAATTTAATAGTTTATATAGCACATTCGTCGCAACATTTCTATAGTGTGTCGCAATTGCGGTGACCACTTTCTGTGGTTTATATAGCAAATTCATCGCAACAATTCTATTGTGCATCGCAAGTGTGAAAACAACTTTTCATGGTTTACATAGCAAATTCGTCGCATGATTTTTATTGTCGTTGCAATTGCGGTGCCCACAAGGTATATAGCGACGAACAAATTTTGTGGTTTATATAGCAAATTCTTCACAACATTTCTATAATGCGTCGCAATTGCGACGACCACTTTCCATGGTTTACATAGCAAATTCGTTGCAACAATTCTATCGTGCACCGCAAGTGCGACAACAACTTTTTGTTGTTTATATAGAAAATTTGTCGCAACAATTGTTATTGTCATCGCAATTTTGATGCCCACATGGTATATAGCGACGAACAACTTCCTTGGTTTATATAGTGATTTCGTCGCAGAAATTTTGTTGTCTTTGCAATTACGACGACAACTATTTATTTAAAAAAAAATAAAAAAATTATTTTTGGGCAAAATAAATAAAATTTTATTTTTGAGCAATCTTGTGCAAACATTTAAAATTAAGGGTTTATTGGGGTTTATGCCAAGTAGGTTTTATTGTTTGCTAGTATATTGATGATGTCTCAGTGGTGCTTTTATCATTGACATTAGAAACATTTTAAGGTGGGGTTACTAATATTAAATGACTTCATTTATACATGATCTAGGTTATAGTCATATAATGAAGATGATAGTTAAGATGTTCATGATGGAAATGCTCCTCTTAAATTAAATAAAATATTTTGAATGTTTGGATCTCTTAGGTGGTTATGGTACCTTAGACAAGTTCAATTTTCATTTTCATTTAATTATGGGGTATTTACACCAGTGCAAATTTACACCAATGCAAATTTGCGTGTGCACTCTCGATATGGGTGTATTGATTATGGAAGATACATGGTATACTCCATGACTAGTTGACAAAGTAATTACAATACTACTAAGTTAGTTGTTTTATCTAGTATATACCCAAATTGAGTCAGTTATGGTTATAGATTGCAAGACGACCTATGGAAGTAAAGGCAATCGTATGACGGGATACTCATCAATGGCATATGTATAAGAGAAATCACATATTCAATATAAGTAATGGCATAAGATATGATATGTAATTGATGAGTAAGGATCAGAGAACATGTAGTGTAGAGATTTAATAGTACGTACACTACATAACTATAACAATCTTCTATCAAATATATCATGAGTATTAAGCTCATGATTCAATGAGAGTAGGGAGTTCAACACAAGTCAAATCAAAGAAATAGGATAAAGATGAACAAATTTCAACAGAGATAAGCTAATCCCTATGAATAGTAAGTAGTATGYGTGATTAACCTATGTTAGTTTCCATAAGTAATAGCTAAACCAATAAGCATGATATAATCTTTTGTCAATGTGTGAAAYCAGTGCAATGTAATCTACATAATGAGAATCAACTTATTGTMTATAYCATCTTACTTTACCATGTCATTGCTCAGCTGAATACAATGTTTTTATACTACAATAGTATCACTACTAGTTATGGATAATAGTATAAATTTACTAGTTCATCTTATTGGAATGTGATTATTACACTCAAATCACCATAAGTACTTAAATAATGTTATACACCTTGTAAACTACTTTCTAAGGTAACTATAAGAAATGCACTAATCAAACATGTAGAGCTTAGTGATGGGATAGATAAGGCTACTAGTGCTTATAACAAGATATATGACTCACACTTATTTTGTAATCATTAAACCTTAACCAAGATAAGTAAGGATATGTAACATGTATTGTGATTATGCCATACTAAAACCTGTTTCTTTAGAATCTAACTTACCTCAGATCAGGCTAGGCGACAAGTAATATGGATATGGGAGCTGGAAGGTGGAGGAGAAAATTCTTCCAAGTTGGCAGCTGGACAACCTTACAGGTACAGGTAGGGATTTCAATGCAGAGACAGACAAAGTGATTGGCAAGGAGGAGGAGGATCATCCACGCCACTTTTCCAACCATCTTGTAGAGGAGCACCTCCAAATCCTCTTCAAGATCAGGAAAATGGAGGAGGACCATGTACACTCTTAGAATGTCATCATCCAAAGAATGAACATATTGTTCGAGGTGCTCTCAGATGCTCCATGGAATTCTATATGTTCGATGTGCATGCAACGATTCACCCAATAATACACTATTCATGGACAACCAACCCCAACAATGGATTGGACCCCCCAGGTTCCAATTTTTTTGTCTTTCTAGTTGTAAAGTCCGTGATCCAACAGGCCACAACAATAGGATAGATGTGGAACATACATTTAATTAGAAAATGTGGCATCATGTGTATAAATACATAATGGAAACTTGTTCCCAATGGAAAATTCATGCCCCAGAAGTAAGAAATGGCAAATAGGGCCCAAATTACAAAATTCAGATGGTGGAAAAGAAAAATGGAAGTATTCATTGTCCCTTTCTTCCCTTTCTATTACCAAAGTCATCTTCAATGGTGATCTTAGACATGTTTGTTCTTGCAGAACCTCAAGGTTGTCGACATCAAGTGTTGTTGTGAAAGTGTATGTACCCTTGCATCTCAAAGAAGGAAATCAGATATCTAAGCCAATTGTTCAATTTATTTGCATCAACTCTGCTATTTAATATGGTTTCCACCTTGGCATTTATTTTAAAAGCATTGGCTACACCCAATAACAATTGTTGGCCAATTGAAGTGTTGTTTCTAATAGAATTGATGCTTAGGATATTTACCCATACACTTGGGATAGAGATTATAATCTCTCTCACAAGGATGGGCCATGATTATCTTAGACATCATTGAATTAACTAAAATATTTTTTTCTTTCACACAAAACATTGTGAGCCTATGAAATTACTGTATAGTTGATGAACCTATCATTCAATATATTGAATTCTCTTTTGATGAACCTATCATTCAATATATGATTTCCTCCTTGTTTCACATTGGAATTACATCATAATTCTCCTCAATATTCGATAACCTAGTAATTCAACCTCCAAGGGTTATTCTCCAATAGTAGATAATTGTTGTATTTCCAAACCATCAATATGTTTCTCACAACTTTCCAATGTTGTAGGTTTGGAATCCAATGCTTTGGTTCCAAAATTAATCAGCATGAACTCTAAACTTGGTTAGTGACTCTTCCAAGGTTTGGTTCTTAAAATGCATTGCTTATTTTAATTTGTGTGTGTGTGCAATAGGAATTACAAAGAAGCATCCACAAATGACATTCAAGAATCAACAAGAAACACATAATGTTTGGATAAAGATAACAATGGATTCACTAAGGGGGCCATGGTTCATTAGTAAGGTTGATGGAGTAGTAAGCCATCCACCATGTTTCCATTCTTGTTGTGGTTTTCCACACTCAAATGGTACGAGTCCGAAGGAGATGAATATGAGTTGAAGACTTGAACAATTTTGGTGAAATAGCTATCCCTCAAACCTGGCACCTAAGTCAAAGGAATTTTGTGTTATGCAATGCAACCCTCAACCTCAAGGTGTGCTTCTTGAACCACTTCCAACAAAAATAAATGTGTAATAATATCCATTATGAGACATATGTAAAACAAGTTTACATATTTGGTCAATGAGCCTTAAAGGGCTCCATGTCTTGCCCCATCAATCACCTGTGGGTATAATTCATATGAATAAAATTAATATCTTGAAAAAATGATTGTCATTCCTTTTCCCCCCATCGAGGTTATCATGCTTCCCCCATATCTCTTAAAAATACCATGAAGGTATAGGATATTATTTCAAAGTCTACTAGTTGTTGTCACCATGGGGTTTGAACATTCATTGTTTCTATAAGGTACAATATGTTAAACATCTGACATGAATATATTTGAACAAATTGATGGATGACAAGTATTGTCGTCTACCTTTCTCGGGTACTTTGTCATCATAGAAATGGAAGCATCAAGACCAAACCACATATGGAAACAATTGTATTGACTATATGGACAAAAAAAGAAAGCATATTTATGTCAAATCATTAGAAGTTGTCAAGAGGTCCGCAAGCATATCTTCTATCAAACAACAAGTAGTAAGGAAACTAGGCACATAATATATCTCCCACATTTCCATAAACAGAAAAAACAGATTTTGGTCAAAAACGTGAAAGAAATATGAGACTTACTTGACGAACAATAATGACATGATGATCATGAAGTTGTTGAATGATCATGTTACAAACAATAGTCTTTTTGGAAGTCGTACCACCCGCAACACCTGCAGAATTCATGTGCAAGTATCTTTAATAACAAATAATTAACATGTACTTGAATATACATGATACATGTAGATAATGTTTTTGCAATATTCACTTCACACATCTGTCCTAATGTCATATGAAAAAAATCCTCTTAATCCATCTAGCATACAACATTGTCTATAGCTTTATACTTTAGGATTATTAATAAGCTCTAAGATATTTTATGTAAGGAAAATGTTTTTAGAAATTTCAATTGTTGCAACTAATAAGCATACAAATATCTAATAAAAGTATGAGTTCTCCTTGTGCAGAAGCAACAACTTTTGTCAATAAGCCTCTTGTGACATTAATACCATTTATCGATCATTATTATTGTATTTCCATACTAGTAGAATGCTATTGTCTATCTATTCTAAGTATGGAAAATAATAATGACAGGGACCATATAGCTGATTAAAAATAAGTGGACAGTTGAGTTCATTATAGTGAGTAATTTTTATAGCTAGTTGTACCAGTTGAAAAATGTTAATTTCAAATAATTATAGAGATTCTAGTTAGAATATGTCATAACAACCACTAGAAGTTCATGATAACTGAATCTGGTAAATGTATGGAAGAGGTGTGCACAACGCATCTCTGGTCAATTTTACAAAGTATGCAACCCTAAAAAATATAAAATAATGGAATGAAGCCATTGACAGAGGAACTACAAGTATAGCAATTGATCACCACATTCTAAGGCCAAGAAACAAAGCTGAAACAAAAATAAAATAGAACAATTTGAAAAAATACTTCCTCTTTGCAAAAATAAACTAAATTATTGTAGTGCCTATTTATAAAATATTTTCAAAAAATATTAACAAGATTTTCCAGTTTTCCCCATTCTATACCTGGAATATGTCTACAAAAACTTGTATAGATATGCATTCTAGATATGGGGTATTTACACCAGTGCAAATTTGGGTATGCACTCTCGATATGGGTGTATTGATTATGGAAGATACATGGTATACTCCATGACTAGTTGACAAAGTAATGACCATACTACTAAGTTAGTTGTTGTATCTAGTATATACCCAAATTGGGTCAGTTGTGGTTATAGATTACAAGACTACCTATTGAAGTAAAGGCAATCGTATGACAGTATACTGATCAATGGCGTATGAATAAGAGAAATCACATATTATAGATAAGTAATGGCATAAGATATGATATGTAATTGATGAGTAAGAATCATAGAACATGTAGTGTAGAGATTTAATAGTACGTACATTACATACCTATAACAATATTGTATCAAATATATCATGAGTATTATGCTCAGGATTCAATGAGAGTAGAGAGTTCAATACAAGTCAAATCAAAGAAATAGGATAAATATGAACAACTTTCAACATAGATATGCTAATCCCTATGAATAGTAAGTAGTATGTGTGATTAACCTATGTTAGTTTCCATAAGTAATAGCTAAACCAATAAGCATGATATAATATTTTGTCAATGTGTGAAATAAGTGCAATGTAATCTACATAATGGGAATCAACTTATTGTATATACCATCTTACTTTACCATGTCATTGCTCAGCTGAATACAGTGTTTTTATACTACAATAGTATCACTACTAGTTATGGATAATAGTATAAATTTACTAGTTCATCTTATTGGAATGTGATTATTACACTCAAATCACCATAAGTACTTAAATAATGTTATGCACATTGTCAACTACTTTCTAAGGTAACTATAAACAATACATTAATCAAACATGTAGATCCTATTGATGGGATAGATAAGGCTACTAGTGCTTATAAAAAGATATACGACTCACACTTATTGCGTAATAATTAAACCTTAACCAAGCTAAGTAAGGATATGTAACTTGTATTGTGATTATGCCATACTAATACTAACCATGGACTATGGTGAAAAGCATGACAATGTCTCACCATATATTCTTTCATACAAGGGAGCCAAAAAAAAGTCAAATATAATGGAGTACTTCTGCATGGATTATCCACAAGCCTTGGAAATAATCATGTACAAGTGCAAATGAGGGCTACTACGTGGACTTGAAACAAGAGAACTCTTAGCTCACACATACACAATACATAAGATAAGACACCATGTAAAACTCAAGTGCACCACTATCTAAGGGAGTTTTAGCCTTTGGAATACATTGTGAAAAAACATTAGATATGAAGTCTACCTAATAAAATATCATCCCATGCTTGAGAACCCCATGCATAATCAAAATCCATCTTAAACATATGTATCTAGTGGCTCGTCTACCATACAAGAGGTTCAAGAGAATTTCTAAGGCTTGAAGTTCCATTTGCATTTTTTTTATTAAGTGTATATTACTTGTGGTAGTTTGGAATGGCTTAACTAAAAACCACCATGCCTTCACAATGTTATAAACATCATGGATTTTGCTAAAAAATTTCAACCACCAAAGGCTTACTGACATTGTGGGAGGTGAGAAATCATACATCCTTTTAAGAGTATCAATGCCATATTGCTCGATTATGTCATCGTTCTATGATTTCAATGTTCAACTTGTTACATCTGCATTCTCAATCAAGGTATTTAGCATGTTTATGCATAGAAACAATTCCTCTTTGTATCCCACCTTGTGGAATCACAAGGCCTTAACATTGAAATCCTTGGGTTCCTGTCCTTGGCTTATTTTTCTACTCGCAATGATTTCTGAAAGGTTCAACATCATTGTACATATCATAGAGGAATGAATAAGTAGGCTTTGAGGCAATGTTGAGTAGCAACACCATGTCCATGACACAATGAAAATAAGGGTAATGCTCTTTGTCATGTGAGACACAATGAAAATAAGGGTAATGCTTTGAAAAAATATTATAAAATGATTGACATGGCCATTTCCAACCCCTCATATTTAATCCTTAAAACTTATTATTGCATCTTCCCAAAAATTTCTTTTTGCATGTTGCACCAAGTTTAAAGTTTGCACATTGCTTGGAAAAAGATGCTTTCCACATGTCACATGTCACAAGACTTTCAAGGTTGCATATGTCATGTCACAAGATTTTGGAAGTTGCATATTGCATATTCAAGTTCTGTTTGTTGCCTAGACTCCATAGCCCAAGAACAAGGTACCGCGGCTTGCTTGCATTCTCACATCTTGATTCAAGGAGTATTGAATCAATATATACCAAGTCTTATAAGAGAAGTTGAAATTATCATTAAGTGTATAACAAAATTACATTCACAAATATATACAAGCCATAGAAATAGCCTTGTGTATATAATCAACTGAAAAGGTACATATAATGTCAATGCATTATATGCATCATTACATGTTCATCTATATAATGTACATTTAACTATCTTATAAAATTATTACATGACTTCATGAATTTATTTTAGTCTTCTTTTGTGTTTTCCAGGTCTTAAGAAATTCATCCATCTCCATGCCTTTGTTTATTGGGTCCTCTTCAGTAGCTGATGTTGTTTTAGTCCTTTCACGCTGAGTACGTCTAGTCTTGTACCCATGGCGTGGATGCTGCTATGAGAGGCCATCACCTAAAAAAATAAAAAATATTAAATTTATATGACCAATTTTTAAATATCATTGAAGTAGTTAATTAATATTAAAAAAAAAACTTTGCAACGTAATTATTTACCTGGTCCTCTAGTCAGCACTGTTGGAATGGTTGCTGGCCTATTCACCTGATCTTTAGGTTGAGGAGGATCAACTATGACATTCTCTTCCATTGAAACGTCAAAATTTATAAGTACAAAATTATTAAGTATATGTTTAACATATAGACATTTTATCGTCGTGGACCTTAGTCACATGAATATCTTGGGTGTAACAACCCGCTCTAGCACACTGAGCGAACTTATTCTTTGAGGACAATTGCTCATAAGTGATTCGGATTTTATGATATTAAAACATTTGTCTTTGATTATGAGGCATCATGGGTAGATGACATGTTGTTTTACTACATTGACATAGACATGTGATATTGACTTGGTTTTACTGAGTGTGCAGGGATTTGGACCTTGAGGATGCAGAGGCATTGATGGAACCCCTTGGACTACGGATCGAGTTAGGGAGTGTGCTATTGGGGTTTGATTGTTTTACTGTGATATTAGTATATATGATTAGATGATATAATGTGGATATGTTCTGACATGTTTTATTGATGACGCAGGCTGACGATAGCTTGCCGACCAGGCTCACATATGGAGTAAAGGGGTCACACACAACTACCAGAGAGGTTGAGGGAGAGGTGTGGACAACAGCCCTACCACAGCCTACTAGCACTCTCACCGTGGCTCGAACTGTAGGTTAACGATTACCTAGTTCGAGAGGTCCCACGATGTTGTGAGGGTAGACTGTGACAATCGCTCATGATGATTCTAAGGGGCATGCAATAAGGCGGGGGTCTTATTCCTTAGAATCCCTTAGTCTCCCACAAGTTCACTTGGCGAAGTGTTTACTCCAAGGGTTATTGATGTCTACCAATCATTCAAGAGGCGAGTGGCACCCTTGGAGCACGTGGTGTGTCCTAAAGGGCACATCTCGCAAAAGAAACAAAAGAGGTGAGTGTCACCCTTGGAGCACGTGGTGCGTCCTGAAGGGCACGTCGCGCAAAGGAAACAAAAGAGGCAAGTGGCACCCTTGGAGCACGTAGTACGTCCTGAAGGGCACGTCGCATTGATGATGATGGAGGTATGAACGTAGATGGACCTAAGACAATTAACACGTTAAGAAATTTTTAAACAACTTCCCTAATTAAATGTCGCCCAGTTCAGAATCTAAGTTCTAAGTCTAAAATTTCACTAGGAGTAAAATTTTGTCTACCTTAAAAAAAAAAAAAAAACATTTATATATAAAAAAAATAATAATAATTTAAAACCACCTGAGTATTAAGTTTGGCCTTCATAAAATTTTTAGTAACATGAGTAGAGTAAGAAATTAAATAAAAACTTGTGGATATAAAATGTAAGGAGGCAATTAATTTATTTTAAAACTTTTGATAATTTAAGGAGGTATTAAATTAATAATAAAAGTAAAAAGAGGTTACTTAGCACAACTGTCATTTCTAGCTCAATAAAAAGGGGAACTCATGGTAAAAAGCGAGAAACCAACTTAGTAAAAAATCTGCAATTTAAGAACCTTCTAATTTTAAACTGATTTAGCAATTTCATTTTAGGGAAAGCTTTTAAAACCTGTAAGGGAATCTAGGGACACCTAGGAGTCGTTTTAGGAGTAATCTTAGGTGGGTGAGGGAAATGAGACAATTAATAAATTAAAGAAAATAATTATTGGAGGAAAGTGGGCGATGGATGACACTTGTACAAAGGAGAATTTTTAGAAGATTTTTATTAAAACTTAAATTAAATGAAATTTAGGGAAAGACTGGAAGTTCTAAAACTCTATAAAAGAGAGGGAGGAGAAGGAAGAAGGGGATCGGCTATTAGCATAACATTATGCTGCAGGAATATTGACTTGACTGGTTTACTTGTCGGAGTTAGGATTTCCCAGCTCATAGAGGAGTGGTAGGTCGGCCTTGTGAGGCGAGCTGGGAGCTAGACGTAGCATCTCGATAGTGTGTGGCCCCTTTGCGGCTCGGGGTCTAAGGGGGAAGAAGAGTACCCCTAACGTTGGCTGGAAGGTATCGGTGAGGTCTCGACGGTCGGCGAGCGGGAGTTGCACGGAGCGCGGGACGTTATTTGAAGCAGGCGAATAGGCAACTGTACGCTTCTTGCTTGAATGATAGAATGTTGTAGGATTTACGATTTAAATATGCATGTGTATTGGGTAGAAAAATATTTAGTTTTAATCTGTGTTAGTTTTTTTTGGAGAATCCATCCTTGTGTTCCTCTTACTGTCACGGCAAAGTTACACTTGGCTGCATCTAAGCTTGTTGGGTAAACAACCCAGGCGTTCTGTGTTTGATATAACTAAACTCTGCCTTTATAGTAGAGAATGTATAGCTTTGCACTTGCATTCTTGTTGACCAATGATTGCTTGTCCCCTGTAAATTTTATGTTAATGGCATGATACCCTGCGTTAATCACCGATTGTGCAAGGGCGATTCTCAAGTTCTGCTATTAAACCCCCTTTGTGTGTATTATGCACTACCACACCAGTTCCTTTGTAAATTTTATGAGTTTGCAGTTAGTTTTCCCAGGCGTTTTCATTTTCCATCTATCCATTGGGTGAAGTTGAGTTTATCCTGAGCGAATTTTATTTTTTTCTTTTCTGAGCTAATTCCATGGGCGATTCTACCTAAGTGCTGCTCCTTCAGTGGGAGTTTACACCTATGCATCCCTTACACCTTTTCCGCTTAGTCTTTGGGCTCCTAGGCATTGCCAGGGCATTTGGGGGAATGATCTTTGTGTTGGTCTACTGCACTGCTGGTAATTCAAGTGGACATATCAACCCGGGCGATCATAGTCGAGTTCATTGCCACGTTGTTGTTTCTGGACATAACAGTGGCCACTGTCATCAGTCACAAGAGAAACTAGGCTGCCTGTGGCAGTGTTGGGTTACCTAGGCGTCCTTCACACCTCGACCTGCGTGCATAGACCATTGGAATGCATTTTTATTGTAAGGATGAATTTGTTTTAGGACCCTAGCCATGCAATAATAATTATTACCTCTGTTAACCAYAGTTTCACCTTCCATTTTCTTAGAAAACGTGATTTATTTGTTGGGTAAACAAGTTTAATATTACATGTTATTAATGGGTAATATTCTATCTGCGTACTTATGCAATAATACCTCTGCGCGTTTTTCCTGGGGTATCTCTTTTTCTGGTGAATTTGCCATTGATTACAACTGTMTGTTCCCTTCGCTGCGTGGCGAAGTTTCTTTTAGGGGACTCAAATTTCCTTCAAAACCGTGGCCTGTTACCCACACATTCCCTATTCCTTACTTTTTCTGACAGCGAAAATTTCTGCATTCATGGTCTGGACAGCTTTGTAGTTGACCATAGTTTAAATTTTTTTGGGGCGAATTTATTGATATTGTCTTGCCATCAATTGAATTACCGATATATTATTAGTTGTTGGTTTTCTGATTAATGAATGGATATAAATAAAGTGATTCTCCAATGATTAAAAAGGGTAGTCTTTATACATTGATTTTCTTGATGCTCCAAATGTTTGATTATTGTTGGGACAAATGCATGGTATAGAACTTATGCTCTTTATGTAAATTGACGTGGGATTTAAACATTTGATGGAACAATTTCAACTTTATCGACGCAATAATTTAATTGTGGATAAGACTTATGTGATTTTAAATGCAAATGGTTTATAGTTGCCTGAGTTTTTCCCCTGCCCTGAGTCCTTACATTTACTCTACCCATCAGTGCAGATTTTAAAGGCCTAATTCATCTGCACCTTCATCTTGTGCCTTGTCACTTGCTTACGATGACTGCCTGGTTATCTATTATTTGCCATGTCATTAAATGTAGAACTAATTGCTTGTGAGGAGGGCCTTGAGATCGCTTCTTGTTTATTTAATGTTAGCATTCTAGTTTAATATGGTTTCCTTGGTTAACAGATCTATGAATTGGACTAGTTTCTTATTATGAATGGAGTGGTTCCACAACACTTTCCTTTATTCCTTAAATATTATAAATGTCCACAGCTCATTTAGCATAGGATGATATAATGAGAATTTTATTTTGATATGAATTGTAATGTCCTTTAAAGCCAGGTACAATATGATAATATGTTGTTAGTGATTGGGATCCTTACTTATTCTCATTATGATTGAATCCCTTATACCCTATAATTGGATGTGTAAGGTGTCATTGATATCCTTATGTACTACTTAAAAGATTGGGACCACCTTATGATACCTTGGAATAGGGTTGTAATTTAGCCTTGAAGTCTTCTATTGTTAAAATGTATTGATCCTTTAATTCTTTTAATAGATGAATAAAGTAGCATGTACTTCCATTAATTGCTCATTAAGTTTGATCCTTTATGATTACCTTGAGAAAAATATTAAACATGTGGATATGGAATTGGTATTAATTATTAATTTATCTAAGGAAAAAAAAGCTGACGTGACCACCCTCTCATCCACGTGACCAACTGATGTGACCACACTCTTCACCTGAATGGTATGTCGAGTTTCGTCACTTCGTGGCCCTAGTATGAGTCTCTTTGGTTCCTTTAATTCTTAGAACCTCGGAAGGCTAACGGGTCCTTTGACTCCTCCCTTGACTTTACATGATGTGACCTCTGTCTAAAACTCGGGGCCCAAATATTTTGGCACTTTGGAATTTCACTTATCAGGGATTTGCAATGCAACAAAACCCTCCACTGATAGCCGAAATCATGATGATTCCTCGTCACGATCAATGGCTCTAAGCTTCCCGTGATCTGATGGTCCTGCTTCTATCAGGACTTTCTAGATCGAGAGTTCGCAACTCTCAACTCCGAGTCACAACGTCCTCCACGCCTTGAATTTCGAAACAACGGATTCAAACGCAAGATTAACGACTCTCATTGATCCGGATCCAACAACCACTATCCCTCCTGAGCTTACGAGTGTTGAAAGACTCTCAGCCTTAATCTCCCCGCTGGTCTGCAATATCCAATGGCCCACAGAACTTCAAAGATTCTCCCTTTCAGAATTTCGACCATTTGTTCGAACTCCTCAAAGACTTATGCCCAATTACCTTAGCGTCTTCTTATTCTGACTTAACTTATACAAAGTAATTCTAGACCTCGTTCTTCCCATAACTTCTCTCAATTCTCTATCCTTCCCAAGCCTGACCTTTGTTATGTATTCAAGGCGTAAAAATGATTCATGCGTGCACTCCTTTCAACATTCACAATAACCTCTGCTTATTCGCCACCTCCAACTATGTGCACTTCCTCACAACATCTGTTCTTCAACCTTCCTCCTTGGTTGGTAAAGTCTATGACTCTCTCTGTCTTGCACACCCTTTACATGGCTCTTATGCTACACCTGCACTCTTCCTGGTATAAGAACAATGGTATCCCTCATGAGGGTTTCTGAGATAAAACTCAAAACTTCGTCAACGCACCCCTTGTGGACTCTCACTACACTCCTTGCAGGATTTCTCAAGAAGAGAAACAATTGAAACTTATACTTCTCTTCTCATAGACTTCATACATTCAATGATGAAATCATGATCATATACACACATAGCATTGAAAATACATGCATGACAGAGAACATAAAAAAAATGTAAACATACCATTTAAAGATGTAAATGGAATGCATAAAAACACCATGAAATTGGATCAAAGATTTTTTTTTTGTATTCATCCAAGTGCATCTGTACATGGGTTCAATAGAAACAACTATCTGCTTATAGGATTTCTACAGTCTCTGTTCTTTTGCTCTCCTATTCTCTTGCTCTACAACTTACAATTGAGAATAATTGATTACAATACAATACCTACGAGGGAGCTTTCTAGAGTTTTCCCTCTTACAACTCTAGCTATCTAATCAAAATTAAAAGATATCTACTTTATATTCATTCTAATTAAATGCCTCCATATCCGAAAGATGAGAGAAACGCTCAAGATCTGTTTACAAAATCCAAAACATGAATGCAAATACATCTTTTCAGATGTTACATTAATGTTCCTTTGAAATTCAAAATGTTCTCAAAACGTGCGCTGGTGCAATTCCAACTATCCTTCACCTTTGCGCTCGCTTGATGGCTTGCTTACATTGCTCCTGCATCAAGAACTTAGTTTTGAACAAACTTATAGTCATTGGAAGACACTCAATGAGCATAAGGGGATGGTGTCCTTTTTATAGGAATTTAGGGAAGATGAAGGAAAACAATTTTATGCCCCATTCCCTTAAAGGATACTTGGGGCATTCGGTGTGTGACACCAGTAAAGAAGGGTATTAGGAAGTCAAAGAAGGAAAATGGAAAGTGGTGCGAGTTCCACAAAATTCATTGGCACAATACTGATGAATATCGCTCAAAACAATTATTATTTGATTAGACGAAACCCTCAGGGTTGGATGCTGACGTAGACTCTGATTCACAACTAGAAAAATGAAAACAAATCATTGGCATAGAACCCAGTGTCACCATTAATACAACAAAATTCCAACTAGAGGAATTAGAGGAGCCCAAAGAACAGGAGCTTCTCTTCCACTCATAGATGTGGGTGAAGGGGACCCCACTCCATTTCCTTGTTGACAGTGGTAGCCATAAGAACCTAATCTTAGAAGAGGTTGTCAATAGATTGAACATGAAAACGAAGCAACATCCTTAGCCATACACCATCGGTTGGCTCATCCAAGGAAGGGACATATGTGCCAACCAACAATGTATCCTACACTATGACATCAAACCCTTCAAAGACGAGGTATTGTGTGATGTTTCCCCCCTTGATCTCTGTGATGTTTTTTTAGGATTCCCTTATATGTCAGAGCATCATGTTGTTTATGAATCTAGGACATGTAATGTCATTATTACGTTGGGAGGTCAAATCTACAGGGTACTGGAGTAAGTCCCAACTATTATGGTCTCTTTCATCTCCACGAAGCAGTGTAGAAAGGTGGTATCTCAAGCTGGGAGATTTTTCCTCTTTATGGTTTGGTCAAAAGGTGAATGGAAGGTCACTGCAACTATCAAAATTTCTTCATGGGGTCTCTCTACACAAAAACAGTGGGTGGATAAGATAGTAGAAGAGCACAAAGATATATTTTCGTTGCCTATTAGGGTACCTGTGCACTGTTAGGTAAAGAACTCAATTGATTTGACACTTGGTGCTCCTTTGCCTAATGACCTTGTGTGACATCCTCATCTTCAAAAAAACTTGGGAGGGACATTTGAATCATATTCAATGGGTCTTGGGCACCCTACGAAAACAAAAGTTATATGTCAATTTGGAGAAGTGTTCCTTCGACATGCATATAATCCAATATTTGGGATACATAGTGGATGAGAAAGGNCATGGGGTCTCTCTACACAAAAACAGTGGGTGGATAAGATAGTAGAAGAGCACAAAGATATATTTTCGTTGCCTATTAGGGTACCTGTGCACTGTTAGGTAAAGAACTCAATTGATTTGACACTTGGTGATCCTTTGCCTAATGACCTTGTGTGACATCCTCATCTTCAAAAAAACTTGGGAGGGACATTTGAATCATATTCAATGGGTCTTGGGCACCCTACGACAACAAAAGTTATATGTCAATTTGGAGAAGTGTTCCTTCGACATGCATATAATCCAATATTTGGGATACATAGTGGATGAGAAAGGTGTTCATGTGGATCCAACCAATATCCAAGTCATCTGTGATTGGTTAGCCCTGAAGACAATGAACGAGATCCACATCTTCTTGGGCCTCACCAACTTCTACTATAGGTTTGTGTTGAGGTTATCTCATATCACTTGGGCCCTAAGCTAGGTGACCAAGGGTGGAGCAAAGACTAGGTTTGTGTGGGATGTGTCCCAATAGAAAGAATTCAAGGATTTGAAATTGCTCCTTTACTCAACACTGGTTCTTATTCTGCTATACCTCCAAAAAACATTTGAGATTGAGATAGATGCTTCATATTATGTTATCGGTGTAGTCCTCACTCAACACAGGCATCTAATATCCTATCACATTGAAACACTATCTTATGTTGTTTGTAGATACCCCACCTACAAAAAAGATATGTACTCCATTGTGTAGGCATTTCGATAGTGGAAGAATTACATTCTAGGGAAGGAAACAATCACCTACTCTAATCATAGGCCGATATAATTCATGCAGACACAAGGAAAGTTATAGAATGATCGCCATCAGAAGTGGTCCACATACCTGCAACAATTCCACTTGAATATCAAGTACAAGAAGAGAATCACAAATCACATCGTAACTTGCCTCACTCGACCCTCAGTTTTGGTGCTAACCACAATTAGTAAGTCCTACGGGAATGAGATGTCTAGGTGGCCACAATAATACAATAATGACTTTGAATTTACTTCCATCTATCAGACATTGAGCATAGGAAAAACACTTCCAGACTTTCATCTTTAGGATGGATTGCTATGCCATATGAGACATCTTTGTGTTCCTTCAAGTGAGCATGAAAATTTGATCTAGCAATCTCATTACAACTGAGAAACAAGAAATTTTGGTGTAGACAAAATAGTGGCATTACTACAAAATCATTTTTATTGGTCGAAGCTTCGACAATATATCCACAAGTACATAAGATCATGCACTTCCTGAACCATTGTTAGGCCCTCCATCAAGTAGCAGGGGATATACACCCCTTTTCATACTCCAAATAGGCCTTGGGAGTCTATCTCCATGGGTTACATGTATGTTCTACCTTCAACCAAGCATGGGAACGATTTTTTCTTCATGGTCATTCATCAATTCTCTAAGATGGAAGTTTTGGTACCTTGCAAGAAGAGCATCACAATATATCCCATTGCTAACCTCTTCTTTGAACATATTTCGGTTCATTTTGGGCTCCCACGAACCATTATCTCAGATCGAGATAGTAGATTCCTTAACATTTTTTGGTCTAGCCTATGGTCGATGATGGACACCAAGATGACCAAATCGGATGCCTTCCACCGAAAAACTGGTGGAAAAATAGAGGTAGTCAATAGGATGATTGTCCATATCCTAAGGATGCACAATTCCAAACATCCATGCACATGGGATGAAATCCTTCCTTATGTTCATCATAGCTACAATAGAGTGCTCCACAACTCTATTGGTCATATCCCTTTTTAGGTGTGCCTGGGGTTCCATCCATTGGCCCCCATTGACATAGCTCTGTCCATTGCAGTTGTACAAGAAGATTCCTCCCATGCTCATACTGAGGCAAATCAATCAACCGATTGTTTTGAGTGAATCCAACAACAAGTTCATGATATTTTGCAGAAAATCAATGCCAAGTATAAGCAACGCCACAATCAACATCAAGTACCACACATGTTTTAGGTGGGAGATAAAGTATGGTTGCATTTGCATAAAGTGTGCCTCACAAGATCCCATCAGAAGCTACACCCACTCCAATATGGGCCTTACACCATAACCATGGTTGTGGGTGAGAATGTTTTTGAATTAAGTATTCCTCCTTTCCTTGGCTTGCACCCAGTATTTAATGTGGAACTGCTTCGACCATATTTTCCACCTCTCTTAGAAACTTTAGACACGGTCAAGCACTTGGCCTCTATAAAACTCAATCCCAACTTCATTGAATATGAAACAATTGATCGAATGATGGACACCAAGATGACGGGCAGCCACTAGTAGAACATCCAACTCTATCGAGTCATCAAAGTAGAGCAATTTCTTCATCAGGGAAAGTGTCTCACCAGGAGTAAGATTCAACAAGAGTTTCCCCATCTAATGGAGGAAATTGACGCAATGGAGACCATTTATTCTTAAGGGGGGTGGACTGATCTATTTGAGCATTAATGGTTTCCCACCTATTCCACTGGCGCAAATTATAGCTTCCACCTTGACAATTTTTCTATAGTTTTTCATGTCCCAAACTTACAGGGTCATTTTGAGGCCCTAAACAATGCTTTTTTGACTTGGCATCACCTAATAGATCCGTGTTGGGATGTATTGGGTTGTTCATAATGTGTACTCCTCAGCTAGACCTTTCTGATGTGGTACCAAGTGCCTCAATTGGAGATCATATGCATAAGTTTCACCCTTGGGAAGTTGACATATCAACTACCCCCATTAAGACCCACAAACCTTTTGGCGTTTCAACTTCGAGGGTCAGGGTTTTGGATGTTTAGGGTTTTCTCATTTATGCTTTATGTTAACAAGGTATCTGGAGCCTCATTGTAATCAACTTCTTGTGAATGAGCATAGCCAACACATCTCTCTTCAGAGATAAGGTACCACCATTCTACCTAACTTGTGTGATTTGCATTTTACAGTCTTTTGTATTCTAGATAGTCATTAATAGAATAAGAATTTTACTATATTATTGTGTTCCTTGTGATATATCTATGTAGGTCCTTGTTATATCTATGTTATATTTCTTCCTTCATGTCATTCCCAAAATAATCTGGATCAATAAGGATCCCATGTGGGAAGTTCTTCAGAAAAAGGTAATTTTATTGGGCCAATATGGTATTGTCAATCTCATCTTGTAGAAGAAACTATATATCATATTATTATGGAATGTCCATATTTCAAGGAGGTATGGAAACATGTGTAAATGATGATAGGGAAAAGGAATATTTGGGAAGGAAGCAGTCTTGAAGAGGCCTTCAAAACCTGGTGTAGTAGAGATGAGACTTCTAAGATCAAAGAACTATCCCATAACATAGATTGGGGTATATGGCTTGCCAGAAATCTAAAGTTGTTTGAAGACAAAGAGACATTACCACTCAAATGTGTATTCAAGGACATAAATATTTTAAAATCCTACCCATAGGGGTAAGAAAAATCTATCCTTCATTCTCAATTTGAAGTGGAAACAAATGAGTACATTCCATGGGATTTTTTTGATGGTACATCACAAGGGAACCCTCCTAAGAGAGGCATAGGAGGTATTCTATACTTTTCTTCGAATAATAGTCTTTTTTAAAAGTTGGAATTGGTTAGGAAACAAATACTTTCTGTGAACTAGTGGCTCTAAAGCTAGTCTTGAAGCTAGCAAAAGATTTGGGTGTAAACCAACTATAAATTTATGGTGATTTGATGTTGGTTACTCAATGGATGCACAAAGAAAGTGATCTTAAGAATTTAACATTATGTTCGTTGTATGATGAAGTTTTCATTCTACTCACATATTTTTCACATACATCTTTGTCTCATGTTTATAGGGACATGAATAGACTTGCAGATGAGCTTTCAAAAGTTAGATTGGGTCTAGAATGAGGAACTTGGATACTTACTAAAATCTAGAATGGTCATAAAGTTGAATATAATCAGGAACTGTGGATCTAACTCTCAATTTCTATTTTTGCTTCCTGTATTGAACTTTTTCAACTCTCAGAATAAATAGTTAGTATAATATTTTGAATGTAAATTTTTTTTTTTTTTTTTTTTGAAGATACGTATGTAATCATCCAGATACAAACTTGATTTTTTTACATGAAAATGACTTCGACATAGAAATTTCATGAAAATAACTTGACTATAAAATATAATTTTTTTTCTTCGAAAAAAATCTCTTAATCTTGCTTCTAAATCAATGAGGAAAGCCTCCATTAACCCACCTCATCGTACAAACTAGGTTATTATATTTATAATAAGATTACCATTGCCTATATGACACATTCCTAAAATCTCAATGTATTTGAAACCCCTACGCATCTTTCAAAGCATATAATAATTGTACCTTTATTAAGATTATTTAAACACGTATTTACTACTACATAAACTTGTTTTATAAATATTGTTACCAAAATTTTTAATTAACTTTGAATTTAAATATAACATTAATTTTCTATTTAAAAAAAACTATAATTATTGAAATTCATTTCGACTATAATGTCAATATTAAATAAAACCAGTCTAATTTAGGTGAGGATGTTGAATACGTCCATATAAATTTCGAGAATTTTAAAATATTGAAACTTAATTTAAGAACATATTAAAAGTTTTTATAAAATGATCAAAGTCAAAATATGTGAAAAACTTGATATAGGTAACAGTTTATTAAATTAAGTTATCAAGAATGAATGTGGCGATTTTTGAATGATATGTGAAGTGGAATATGGAAACAAGAGTTGGCCAGAAACACATTATTCGAAGGAAAAGGTCAACGATTCTTCAGAAGGAACACATTATTCGAAGGAAAAGGTTAACGTAAGTACAAAATAACTATACTTCACTGGACATTGAACCAAAACATAACGCCTACAAACTGGTTCCTCGTTTTAAGGTAAGTATAATAATGCTATATTATATAACAATATAATACAATATTATATAACACAATATTTTTTTTTGTTTGTTAATTTGTGTAGGACTTACGATTAACCTGTGGCTTGAGAAACCGCGACTCAGGGGTTTTAAGGTAAGTATAATATTGTTATATTATATAACAATATAACACAATATTATATAACACAATATTTTTTTTTTGTTTGTTAATTTGTGTAGGACTTACGATTAACC
>JASDQU010816665.1:71379-85270 GCA_032191745.1 Picea mariana
TGGTTATAGATTGCAAGACTACCTATGGAAGTAAAGGAAATCGTATGATGGGATACTCATCAATGGCGTATGAATAAGAGAAATCACATATTCAAGATAAGTAATGGCATAAGATATGATATGTAATTGATGAGTAAGGATCATAGAACATGTAGTGTAGAGATTTAATAGTACGTACATTACATACCTATAACAATCTTGTATCAAATATATCATGAGTATTAAGCTCAGGATTCGATGAGAGTAGAGAGTTCAATACAAGTCAAATCAAAGAAATAGGATAAATATGAACAATTTTCAATGTAGATATGCTAATCCCTATGAATAGTAAGTAGTATGTGTGATTAACCTATGTTAGTTTCCACAAGTAATAGCTAAACCAATAAGAACGCTATAATCTTTTGTCAATGTGTGAAATCAGTGCAATGTAATCTACATAATGAGAATCAACTTATTGTATATACCATCTTACTTTATCATGTCATTGCTCAACTGAATACAATGTTTTTATACTACAATAGTATCACTACTAGTTATGGATAATAGTATAAATTTACTAGTTCATCGTATTGGAATGCGATTATTACACTCAAATCACCATAAGTACTTAAATAATGTTATACACATTGTAAACTACTTTCTAAGATAACTATAAACAATACACTAATCAAACATTTAGATCTTATTGATGGGATAGATAAGGCTACTAGTGCTTATAAGAAGATATACGACTCACACTTATTGAGTAATAATTAAACCCTAACCAAGCTAAGTAAGGATATGTAACTTGTATTGTGATTATGCCATACTAATACTAACCATGAACTATGGTGAAAAGCATGACAACGTCTCACCATATATTCTTTCATACAAGGGAGCCAAAACAAAGTCAAATATAATGGAGTACTTCTGCATGGATTATCCACAAGCCTTGGAAATAATCATGTACAAGTGCAAATGAAGGCTACTAGGTGGTCTTGAAACAAGAGAACTCTTAGCTCACACATACACAATACATAAGATAAGACGGCATGCAAAACTCAAGTGCACCACTATCTAAGGTAGTTTTAGCCTTTGGAATACATTATGAAAAAACATTAGATATGAAGTCTACCTAATAAAATATCATCCCATGCTTGAGCACCCAATGCATAATCAAAATCCATCTTAAACATATGTATCTAGTGGCTCATCTACCATACAATAGGTTCAAGAGAATTTCTAAGGCTTGAAGTTCCATTTGCATTTTTTTTTATTAAGTGTATATTACTTGTGGTAGTTTGGAATAGCTTAACTAAAAACCACCATGCCTTCACAATGTTATAAACATCATGGATTTTGCTAAAATTTTGCAACCACCAAAGGCTTACTGACATTGTAGGAGGTAAGAAATCATACATACTTTTAAGAGTATCAATGCCATATTGCTCGATTATGTCATTGTTCTATGATTTCAATGTTCAACTTGTTACATCTGCATTCTCAATCAAGGTATTTAGCATGTTTATGCATAGAAACAATTCCTCTTTGTATCCCAACTTGTGGAATCACAAGACCTTAACATTGAAATCCTTGGGTTCCTGTCCTTGGCTTATTTTTCTGCTCGCAATGATTTTTGGAAGGTTCAACATCATTGTACATATCATAGAGGAATGAATAAGTAGGCTTTGAGGCAATGTTGAGTAGCAACACTATGTCCATGACACAATGAAAATAAGGGTAATGCTCTTTGTCATGTGAGACACAATGAAAAGAAGGGTGATGCTCTGAAAAAATATTATAAAATGATTGACATGGCCATTTCCAACCCCTCATATTTAATCCTTAAAACTTATTATTGCATCTTCCCAAAAATTTATTTTTGCATGTTGCACCAAGTTTAAAGTTTGCACATTTCTTGGAAAAAGATGCTTTCCACATGTCACATGTCACTAGACTTTCAAAGTTGCATATATCATGTCACAAGATTTTGGAAGTTGCATATTGCATATTCAAGTTCTATTTGTTGCCTAGACTCCATAGCCGAAGAACAAGGTACCAAGTCTTGCTTGCATTCTCACGTCTTGGTTCAAGGAGTATTGAATCAATATATACCAAGTCTTATAAGAGAAGTTGAAATTATCATAAAGTGTATAAAAAAATTACATTCACAGATATATACAATCCATAGAAATAGTCTTGTGTATATTATCAAATGAAAAAGTACTCATAATGTCAATGCATTATATGCATCATTACATGTTCAGCTATATAATGTACATCTAACTATCTTATAAAATTATTACATGACTTCATGAATTTATTTTAGTCTTCTTTTGTGTTTTCCAGGTCTTAAGCAATGCATCCATCTCCATGTCTTTGTTTATTGGGTCCTCTTCAGTAGATGATGTTGTTTCATTCATTTCACGCCGAGTACGTCTAGTCTCCTACCCATGGCGTGGATGCTGCTGTGAGGGGCCATCACCTAAAAAAATAAAAAATATTAAATTTATATGACCAATTTTTAAATATCATTGAAGTAGTTAATTAATATTAAAAAAAAACTTTGCAATGTAATTATTTACCTGGTCCTCTAGTCGGCACTATTGGAATGGTTGCTGGCCTATTCACCTGATCTTCAGGTCGAGGAGGATCAACTATGACATTCTCTTCCATTGAAAAGTCAAAATTTATAAGTACAAAATTATTAAGTATATGATTAATATATAGGCATTTTACCGTCGTTTACCTTAGTCACAAGAACATCTTGGGTGTAACATCCCGCTCTGGCACACTGAGCGAACTTATTCTTTGAGGACACTTTCTCGCAAGTCATCCAGATTTTATGATATTAAAACATTTGTCTTTGATTATGAGGCGTCATGGGTAGATGACATGTTGTTTTACTACATTGACATAGACATGTGCTATTGACTCGGTTTTACTGAGTGTGCAGAGTTTTGGACCTTGAGGATGCAGAGGCATCGATGGAACCCCTTGGACTCTGGATTGAGTCAGGGAGTGTGCTATTGGGGTTTGATTGTTTTACTGTGATATTAGTACATCTGATTAGATGATATAATGTGGATATGTTCTGACATGTTTTATTGATGATGCAGGCTAATGATAGCTTGCTGACCAGACTCACATATGGAGTAAAGGGGTCACACACGACTACCAGAGAGATTGAGGGAAAGGTGTGGACAACAGCCCTGCCATAGCCTACTAGCACTCTCGTTGTGGATCGAACTATAGGTTAACGATTACCTAGTTCGAGAGGAATCATTATGCCGTGAGGGCAGACTGCAACAGTCACTCATGATGATTCTAAGGGGCGTACAATAAGGCGGGGGCCTTATTCCTTAGAAACCCTTAGTCTCCCACAAGTTCACCTGGCGGAGTGTTGACTCCAGGGGTTATTGATGTCTACCAATCAGTCAAGAGGCGAGTGGCACCCTTGAAGCACGTGGTGCATCCTGAAGGGCACGTCGCGGAAAAGAAACAAAAGAGGTGAGTGGCACCCTTGTAGCACGTGGTGCGTCCTGAAGAGAACGTCATGCAAAAGGAAACAAAAGAGGCGAGTGGCACCCTTGGAGCACGTAGTGCGTTCTGAAGTGCACGTAGTGTTGATGATGATGGAGGTATGAACCTAGATGGACCTAAGACAATTAACACGTTAATAAATTTCTAAACAACTTCCCTAATTAAATGTCGCCCAGTTTAGAATCTAAGTTCTAAGTCTAAAATTTCGCTAGGAGCAAAATTTTGTCTACCTTAAAAAAAAAAAATCATTTATATATATAAAAAAAATAACAATAAAATTTAAAACCACTTAAGTATTAAGTTTGGCCTTCATAAAAATTTTAGTAACATGAGTAGAGTAAGAAATTAAATAAAAACCTGTGGATATAAAATGTAAGGAGGCAATTAATTTATTTTAAAACTTTCGATAATTTAAGGAGGTATTAAATTAATAATAGAAGTAAAAAGAGGTTACTTAGAACAATTTTCATTTCTAGCTCAATAGAAAGGGGAACTCATGGTAAAAAGCGAGAAACCAACTTAGTAAATAATCTGCAATTTAAGAACCTTCTAATTTTAAACTGATTTAGCAATTTCATTTTAGTGAAAGCTTTTAAGACCTGTAAGGGTAGGGACACCTAGGAGTGATTTTAGGAGTAATCCTAGGTGGGTGAGGGAAACGAGACAATTAATAAATTAAATAAAATAATTATTGGAGGAAAGTGGGGGATGGATGACACTTGTACGAAGGAGAATTTTTAGAAGATTTTTATTAAAACTTAAATTAAATGAAATTTAGGGAAAGAATGGAAGTTCTAAAACTCTATAAAAGAGAGGGAGGAGAAGGAAGAAGGGGATCATATGTTAGCATAACATTACGCTGCAGGAATATTGACTTGACTGATTCACTTGTGGGAGTTGGGATTTCCCAGCTCGGGGAGGAGTGGTAGCTTGGCCTTGAGAGGTGAGCTGGGAGCTAGATGGACCATCTAGATAGTGTGTGGCCCCTTTGCGGCTCGGGGGGCTAAGGGGGAAGAAGAGTACCCCTAGCGTTGGCTGGGAGGTACCGGTGAGGTCTCGACGGGCGACGAGCGGGACTTGCACGGAGCGTGGGACGTTATTCGAAGCGGGCGAACAGGCAACTCTACGCTTCTTGCTTGAATGATAGAATGTTGTAGGATTTATGATTTAAATCTGCATGTGTATTAGGTAGAAAAATATTTAGCTTTTATCTATGTTAGTTCTTGTTGGTTGACTGGTTTTTAATGCTTCGACGATTAATATTGTGTAACTGATGTAAAATTTTAACTCGGCTAATGTAATCCTGTAATGGAGGAAAAAGAAAAATGTGTATGACTCAGCGATTGTGATATATGATCACTGTACAATGATGTCCCTAAGTTTGTTTTTGTTGGAGAATCCATCCTTGTGTTCCTCTTACTTTCACGACGAAGTTACACTTGGATGCGTCTAAGCTTGTTGGGTAAACCACCCAGGCGTTCTTTGCTTGATATAACTAAACTCTTCCTTTATAGTAGAGAATATATAGCTCTGCGCTCGCATTCTTGTTGGCCAGCGATTGCTTGTCCCCTGTAAATTTTATGTTAATGGCATGAGACCCCGCGTTAATCATCGATTGTGCAAGGGTGATTCTCAAGTTCTGCTATTAAACCCCCTTTGTGTGTCTTCTGCACTACCACACCAGTTCCTTTGTAAATGTTCTGAGGTTGTGGTTAGTTTTCCCAGGCGTTTTCATTTGCCATTTATCCATTTGGTGAAGTTGAGTTTATCCTGAGCGAATTTTCTTTTTTTCTTTTCTGAGTGAATTCCGTGGGTGATTCTACCTAAGCGCTGCTCCTTCAGCAGGAGTTTACACCTATGCCTCCATTACACCTTTTCCGCTTAGGATTTGGGCTCTTGGGCATTGCCAGGGCATTTGGGGGAATGATCTTTGTGTTGGTCTACTGCACTGCTAGTAATTCAGGTGAACATATCAACCCGGGCGATCATAGCCGAGTTCATTGCCACACTGTTGTTTCTGCACATAACAATGGCCACTGTCATTGTTCACAAGAGAAACCAGGCTGCCTATGGCAGCGTTAGGCTACCTGGGCATCCTTCACACCTCGACCTGCGTGCATAGACCATTGGAATGCATTTTTATTGTAAGGATGAATTTGTTTTAGGACCCCAACCATGCAATAATAATTATTACCTCTATTAACCACAGTTTCACCTTCCATTTTCTCAGAAAACGTGATTTATTTGTTGGGTAAATAGGTTTAATATTACATGTTATTAATGGGTAATATTCTATTTGTGTACTTATGCATTAATGCCTCTGCGTGTTTTTCCTGGGGTATCTCTTTTTCTGGCGAATTTGCCATTGATTACGGATGTATGTTCCCTTCGTTGCGTGGCAAACTTTCTTTTAGGGGACTCAAATTTCCTTCAACACTGTGGCCTGTTACCCACGCATTCCCTATTCCTCACTTTTTTTGACAGCAAAAATTTCTGCATTGATGGTCTGGATAGCTCTGTAGTCGACCATAGTTTAAATTTTTTGTGGGCGAATTTATTGGTATTTTCTTGCCATCGATTAAATTTCCGATATATTATTAGTTGTTGGTTTTCTGATTAATGAATGGATATAAATAAAGTGATTCTCCAATGATTAAAAAGGGTAGTCTTTATACATTGATTTTCTTGTTGCTGCAAATGTTTGATTATTGTTGGGACAAATGCACGGTATAGAACTTATGCTCTTTATGTAAATTGACGTGGGATTTAAACATTTGATGGAACAATTTCAACTTTATCGATGCAAAAATTTAATTGTGGATAAGACTTATGTGATTTTAAATGCAAATGGTTTACAGTTGCCTGAGTTTTTCCCCTGCCCTGAGTCCTTACATTTACTCTACCCAGCAGTGCATATTTTAAAGGCCTAATTCATTTGGACCTTCATATTGTGCCGTGTCACTTGCTTACGATGACTGCCCATTTATCTGTTATTTTCCATGTCATTAAATGCAGAACTAATTGCTTGCGAGGAGGGCCTTGAGATCGCTTCTTGTTTATTTAACGTTAGCATTCTAGTTTAATATGGTTGCCTTGGTTAGCAGATCTACGACTTGGATTAGTTTCTTGTTATGAATGGAGTGGTTCCACAACACTTGCCTTTTTTCCTTAAATATTATAAATGTCCACAGCTCATTTAGTATAGGATGATATAATGAGAATTTTATTTTGATATGAATTGTAATGTTCTTTAAAGCTAGGTACAATATGATAATATGTTGTTAGTGATTGGGATCCTTCCTTATTCTCATTATGATTGAATCCATTATACCTTATAATTGGATGTGTAAGGTGGCATTGATATCCTTATGTACTACTTAAAAGATTGGGACCACCTTATGATACCTTGGAATAGGGTTGTAATTTAGCCTTGAAGTCTTCTATTGTTAAAAGGTATTGATCCTTTAATTCTTTTAATAGATGAATAAAGCAGCCTATACTTCCATTAATTGCCCATTAAGTTTGATCCTTTATGATTACCTTGAGAAAAATATTAAACATGTGGATATGGAATTGGTATTAATTCTTAATTTATCACTTGAGTAAGACGATTCGTTTCTTTATGTTACATAGTGAGCTACATAGGATTGGTACTTGTTACATGAGTTGAATTACTTGATAAGTAATGCTTGACTTGAATGAACCTGATCTTAATAAGTTACTAATCATGATTAGAACATAATTATATCAATTCAATCCTATTTATGCTCTTGTATTTATTGTTATTCTTCATGTATTATTCTCTTGCTAAAGTGTATTTAAATATTGTGTAACGGATGGATGATTCATAGGAGATTATTTTATTGCACCATGAATGTATGGACGATCTTGGGGTAGTTACTTCATCCGCCACTAAAAGTGTAATTTTTTGAACTTACTAATGGTTTAGTAATCGAATTCTCTTGTACACTGGAATTTGTGTGTTGTACGACTGATTCAAGGAACACTATCGCACACTGATCATCTTTGATCTTATTTCTTAGCATATTTAGTTGGTCTAGATTATGTCAGGCAGGATATAAATGCCTCCTTGTTCCTCAGAATAGTCGCCAGCCCTGAGATCTTAAATGGTTAAAATCGATGGGAACCTGGGCTTGAGCGTTGCTTATGTGTCTTGGAGGTCCTAACCATTGCAGGGTAGGATGGATGGGTAGTCATTCTTATTTATTTGTCGATTGATTGTCGTTCATTACATGCAGATACTTGATGTGCATCTTAGGTCATCATGTTGTGATTCGTCCTGTTACATTGTTGAGTATAATGTCATGTTACCTTCATACACACACAAAAAAAATAAAAAAAATAAATAAATAAAATTTTACTTGTTATAAGAGGTTCATCGTCGTAACGAGGAGGCTATTACATTGGGGCTGCACCTCACTGGGATGGGGTTGTTGGGGAGCACCATGATCTTTTGGTTGCATTTCACTATCAATGGTCTATTGTCCAGTACTAATGGTTTGGTTGATAGTGTTTCTCCCCTGATTAAAATAAAGTAAGACATTAAATTATGGACGATATCAAACATTTATGTATTTTATAAGTAACAAAAGGTTTATGTGGATTGATTTTTATTTACCTTATCCCGCAAATTGGATCTTAGTGTCTACCCCTTGATTTTTCTACGATCAACCATGGCTTTATAACCATACTTGTAACCAAGTTGGAGGTCTTCCTCCGTGGTTTCAGTTCCGAAGTCATTGCCTTGCATTGCATAAGGGTATGGTTTTTTAATTTTTTTGGCTGCAATTACCTTAAAGTTGTAAGGTGATACAAATAATATTCTTAAGATGTTTGGGTACTTACGATTCATGACTGTAAACTTGAGTAACTGCCCTAGCCTAGCTTGTGTTGGCCATGTTTGGAAATCCTTTCTTTGATTGCCTTCGAAGTGTCAGGAAACCTATCATCAAAATTTTCAAGTATGTTATATATAACCACACTTTTATTTAGATAGAAAGAAAATAAAGATGGTATTGAATTAAAAAATTTATAATTTACCTTGGTGTACCAGTTATTTTTTCACCTGATTTTTTCAAAATCTTTTCTTTTGCATTGTCAATGATCGCCTTCCACTCCCTCTCTAGAATTGAGAGAGGGAATTCATACCTAGGAATTCCTACCAAGATTCATCTATAAACATCCCGCATGTATTTTAAATATTCACCCGATGTAGATGTGACCGTTTTTTTATCGAACATGTTTGCTCCAAAGAGACCTTCAAGATAATCCATAAGTTCCTTTTTGAGGTTGGAATTCTGGAAATTCCACCTCATGCATAACGTTGCCCCAAAAATCGACAAGGTCTTGCTCTCTAGGTGTCTATAAAAAAGGTTATTTTCTACACACAAAAAGAAATTGATCATTATTTTAAAATTAATAATCTAGATGATTTATGTATGAAGACAACATTAAACGATTAAAATATGAATTAAAACTACTTGGGAGTCTTGATTGTTTTAATGGAAGTCCATTATTGTCGACCAAAAGTGTGCATGGAAGGGTCCCCATGCTTGTCACATGTCTAGCTCTAGGAAATGCAACCATCTCAACCACATCACAATGATCCTCATCTCTGCCACCATATCTAGACTGTGATCGAGGTGTGGATGCCTGGTGGTGCGTGTTATGGCTCCTATCTAAATTAGGTGTGGAAGATGGAGAAGTAAATAGTTCTCTAGCAGCTGTATGACCGCCCGCATCAGGACTCTGTAGCATCTCTGTAGCGCCACTACTACCAACACAGGGATAAACAGGCTCCAAAAATTCCTTTATAAAAAAGAAAATGTTTTTTTGTGAGATAATGTAAAAGTTAAAGAACAAAGTATCATAATTGAACATATGAGTGCATTAAAAAAAAAAAAATTTAAATTATGGTTATTACCTTATATGTGTTAAGTTGTGACATAAGTAGCTTGATCTTTGCTTTGACGTTGGGAGTTTGTTCTGGATGATCTAACAAGCTAACAAGTTCCTTGTTAGCTTTAAAGATCTTTTTTTTTAATAAGAGCATCAAATCGGCACATGAATAAAACCCCTCCTCATCGGCGGAATCATGATCCACATGGCCCACAGACTACATATAATTTCAACAAAAACAATGTTATTTCAATAAAATTATATAAGCAAATAGTAAAAACAACGTAAAATGAAAGTGGAAATTGATAATCATTTACATGTTCTGCGGCTGGCCCTTTCCCACGGTCATCCTGCCACATTATAATATAATTAGAACCCCCAAATATTTAAAAAAATGTTAATGATAACAAAAAAACAATGTTAAAGATAATAAAAAAATATAATGTAATAAGTAGAGGTTTATTAAAGAGGTGTTGCATAAGAACCTGCACACTATTAATCAATGTTTCTATTCAATTCAAATGGTAATCCACTAATAACTCTTCCCCGGGAGCTATCTTTTTTATTGCGCACATGACTACCTAATTCTCTTCACGTCCCTCATATATGCAATTCGGTTGTTTGTTTGTTGTCCCGGGTCGTGCTTTGTTTATAAACCCTGCAGTATTGCCGAAAGATTTAGGCCTTCCATCAATATAGATAGTCACTCCCTTATTTTTATCCTTGTTTATTAGTTGTATATAATTTGCGGCGAGTGCATATCTCCGCATACTTCGCATGTACCGGACCATCCGCATCTAATCATTATAATTGTAACACGATCTGACATAGTCCATCAATTCAATTACTGTATTGTATTTTACAATTATTCCATCCATGGAAAATAGCCCCAAGCCATGCAGGGAGGATGGTGCAATGCGATATGTCCTATTGTTGACAACGAAGTCAACATCTATAGGAGGTAGTTCCTTAGGTACCCATTGTTTCACTAGATGCTTATACCTAAGTGGAACATCTATGTATCATATTCTCTCATCATCATAAAAGCATGATCCTCCTTCGGCAAGAAAAATTCCATGCGTCTACAAAATTTTGTTCTGACTTTTTCACCTCTGGTCCTTATTTGCTTATCATATCTACTAGATTCAGTCTCATTTATAGCCTCTATTTGTCCTAATCTTTCCTCACTCGATGAAGAAATATCTGAAAGTTACCTATTTGGTTGTACCTTCAGTTGCATGTGCATGTGTTGTTAGTTAGTAGTCCATCATCATATTCAAGGTTCTAAATAAAAATTTTATGTCTTTAGTTTTGGATGCACAATTAGACTATGGTGCAGTTACCAATATTAGTGGTCAACCACCTAATTTAATGTTATATCCCTCTTGATTTTGGACATATTAAGGACATATTAAAAAAGTGAAAACACTAAGGACATGATAAATTTATCATATGAATCTAACAAAAAAATAGTATTAAGGTTGTTGTTTGTTGGATTTGTGCAAATTAGAATTATTATAAGAAATTTCCATTGAAGATGAGGGTCATTTCTATGGATTAATAAATCCAACCATCAGTTGGTGTGTTTCAAATCTTGGGTGCTTTAGTTGGCAATATGTCTAAGGAAATCCAAGAATAGAACTATAAAAATATTAGTTTTGTTCAAGCCAAGAGTAGAATATACAAATATTAGTTTTGTTCAATACAAGAGTAGAACTATACAAATATTAGTTTTGTTCAATACAAGAGTAGAACTATACAAATATTAGTTTTGTTCAATCCAAGTTGAAGAATAAGTTAGTTACGGAAATGGTTAACAATAGTGCAACTGACAGAAAAAGAAGAAGAGAGCTAGGCTGCGAAGGTTGTCATGTACAAATAAGGATGAAGAGCCTTTGAAGAAACTTATTTTTCCTGGAATGGTGGGAGAAATGAGTATTGATATTACCAAGTATTGGTGTCAGTAATATCAAATTTTTTGAGGTTTTATGAAGTCATTAAAACACATGAAGATGCACCAAATATTGCCATTTTGGGGGGGGGAAATGGTAGATTGAAGGCCATCACTGATCACTTTGGGGATATCTCATTACCTACTGGCATTTGACATGCCTGATGCAAACATGAGATACTAAGAATGGCTCTGTATTGATTCTAGGTCTATGAAGGTGAGCAGATATAGAAATGCATTTTCTTTCAGGAAAAATGAGTTCAAAATCTTTCCCGTGGATGATAATGAAGTATAATCCATGAATGATTAATGGTTATTGGAAACTCTGTTTCTTGTTGGGAGTTATTAGCTGTGAAACTGTGGGAAACTCTTATGTACAATATTTTTTTTTTCATTAATATGTTTCCCCAGGTGGTCATGTTGGCTAGGGCCATGGACTATTTCTCTCTTTGAGAGTTTTAGCCACATAAAAGACCGGTGTACCTATATCTGATCTATTTGTGTGAGTGGTTTCTTATGGTGTTCAATCTATGTAGAAATACCCTATTTTTTCGAACACAAATTCCACAAATATTAATGCAAAAAAATAATATTTATAATAATAGGCATATGGTCTTAATCCATATGCAATAATCAACACGTAAAAACCATTTTGTATACAAGAGTGATATTCAATTCCACAAGTTTTAAATTTAAATTCCATATTACATAAGTTTTATTACAAGTAAATAACATATACAATGTTAGGCACAATTTCCAAAACTAATTGAAAAAATTTGAAATTAAAAATATACAAAGCTACCCTCTTTTGTCTTTAAAATGAACCTAAACAAAAAATTCTCACTTGAACTTGAGCAATGCCATAACTTCTAGAAATGGTATAGAAAAATATAAATACTAGACTAGGATAACCCAACTATGCATCCTCTACTCAAGGAAGAGGAACCACACAACACAAAATGCCTCTAATTTTTGCAAACCCCCATGTGTTGCATTGTCAACTCCCACAAGGCCATCATAAACTCCAATACTATAGGGAAAAAATTATATTTTTGTAGGAATCAAAGAAACCCAGGGTTGAACATGGAACATAACAACATGAAACCCATATCACATACAAAAAGAAAACACACAAGGATAGATCCAAACCAAAAAACATGTTCAGAAGGAAAACACATACTTTTCTATGTGCTAAATACCAACTTGAAAAGAAAACACATATGGACAAATCCAATTTGAAGAACACTCTCACAAGGAAAACACATTCTTTTCTTTGTGCCAAATACCAACAATTCCAACCAATCTACCAGTGTATTCAAGAGGTAGCAATGAAACTCCCTATAATCCTATGGAAAAACAACCCTCCTCCATGAAATGTTTTACCACACATCGAAAGCCACTACAAAACACCATAATCGAGACTAAACCCAAGAGAGTAATGAAAAACATGGAACAACAACCAAATTCCAGAGTGCACCATGATCACCAAGACAACCACAACAAAATACCATAATCGAGACCATAACCATGAAACCCATGAGAAACATAGAGCACCCACAAAATTTTAGGCTATGCCACAATGAGCACAATTCATGGCCCACTAAATTCTACAGTACACCACGATCTCTAAGAAAACCACGACCAATAACAATATTAGAGACCATATATAAGAAACCCATGGCAAGCATAAAGCACCCACCAAATTCTAGGAAACCCCATAATGAGGACATGCCACCAACAAAATTCCATAGTGCACCATGACTGTTGCGACAAACACAACCAAATAATACAACAAAGACAACCAAGAAATCCACTCCAGGAACAAGCCACCCATAAAATTCCAAGTTACCTTGATATGTGCACATATGACCTGCCAAATTCCATAGTGCACCACAACAACCAAGATAACCACAACCATATATCATAGTTGATAATACATCTAAAAAACCCATGACAAGAACACACCACCCACCAAATTCTAGGCTACACCATGACAGGCACGGACCACCAAATCCTAACAACAACAAAAACACATGCTAAACCATATTGAACAATGGAAAATGAACATAAATTCCCTCATATTCATCTCATTTCCACCTCATGCATACCTTCATACATGAATTGGTAACCTACAAGTTTTTTGAAAAATGGAAAATAAACATATATTCACTCATATTCATCTAATTTCCACCTCCTTCCACCTTCATATATGAATAGGTAGCCTCCATTAAAACTTACAGAGTTGAATAGGTAGCCTCTATTAAAACTTATAGAGTTGAAGGAAAATTATTATTTTTAGCTTTTGACATAATACCCTAGAAATACCAAGAGACATTTCCCCAAATCCAATAAGAAAAACAATAAATCCACATATTAAATATTCTCAAAACCCAGATTAATATGGAATTTTCAAATGTCCTAGGTAAACTTAAGAAATATTTTTCTATTTTGTAGATGTACGATTGAACCAATAGAGAGAAAGTGTACATGGAGCTAAAA
>JASDQU010816666.1:8217-44364 GCA_032191745.1 Picea mariana
AATGACATCAATCAAACCAAACCATTTACATCAATGACATATGATCCAACAATCTCCCAAGTAATCAAACCATTGGCATCAATGACAAACCATTGGCATCAATGACAACATGATCCAACAGAGGATTGACAGAGGATGGTAATGGGTCTGGCGGAGAACCGTTAGCAGTATTCGTCTTATCAGGTTTAACTAGTGTGTCGTATGTCGCAGAGTGAGTTGTTAGATTAACTCCATTAAACATGTAAATGTGGGCACTTGTCGAGGCCTCATCATGGGGTTGGTTGGAACTGCCCCCCGACGTGGGGGTTTGTGCAGCCAAAGATTGTTGCTGCGGAAAAGGCTGAGTGAGCACAGCGGGTTGTGAATTTCCTTTGAAAAGTTTGGCCACTTCATCGCAATGTGGGCAGTCTCGAGTGTAGTGATCATCACCACAAATGAGGCATGGGAATTTTGGTTTCCGTTGCGGTTGTTTTCTGGTGGCAGTTGTTTGTGGTTGGGTCTTGGGTTGTTCGTTGTTGTTGTTCTTCTTTGGTTTGTTTCTCTCTTTCTTCTTGCCCCCAAGTTGTTGTGAAGGGGTTGACTGGACCCCATTCACATCAGAGACCTGAGTTTGAGGGGGGGTAGAAGAGGGTGCAGTCGAACTGGGAGCAGCCGTCGAAGCGGGCTGCTGGATCGTTCTAGTAGACTGGGCAGTAGATTGAGTTTTGATGGAACCAATAACTCCATCCGCATGCGAAGCAGTCGATGGTTTGGATGGATCATTAGTGGCACAGGTAGCATTCGGTATCAACTCATATAGAGTACCAGATTGTGAATAGACTAAGTCTAAGTACTGAGCTCGGGCAATGGCTTCTTCCTCACTGACTACACCACCCATGGCAACGTCACAAGCAATCTTGAGTAACAATGATTTAGTGAACCATTCCACTAATAATTGGTCAGGAATGACCGCTTTGATTAGCCTTCGTCATCGTCTCCATTCATGAATGTGGTCGGAGATATGTACGGAAGTTGTCTGACGAAGGGAGGTTAATAGTTCAGTACCCGTCTCATATCGAATGGGTAGTTGGAAGTGCGTGAGGAAGGACATGGCGAGGGAGTTGAAATCGTGAAAAGATGCGCATGGTAATTCAATATACCATTTCGCTGCAGAACCCGTAAGTGTTCGTTGGAAAAGTCGCAAACGAATCGAATCGTCCATGAGGGAGTTGGATGAACAACACAAATGGAAGGTCATCACGTGGTTGTTCGGGTCTTCTCTGGACTTTCCGTCGAATTTTGGGATATCATAAGGAAGTTTAGCTAGAATAGCTAGCCAAACTAGAGAATGATAAATAGGATCATTCGTTAACCGAGACAAGTCTGGAAGGTCCAGGGTAGCTAGAAAAGGTAATTGTCAGTTAACCTGTGGGTAATGTTGGTGTGGTAGAGGGACACCAGTGGGGCCCAATACTGGGTTATGTGGATAATTATAACTCGTGGGCCCTCTCATGTGAGGTTGGTTTTGACCAAGGTTCATAGGATTTGATATGTTTTGAGAAGCATGTGTGAGCAGAGGATAACCTGATGGGTTTTGTGGGTTATAGGGTGGGTTTGGCATTTGTCCATAAGGGGGTTGCTGCGGGGTCTGAATATTTTTTCCTGTCGAGAACTGTGGGTTTCCTTGGGAAAGGACATTCCATGGATCGGGTGCAACATACACATTTTGTCCATGTGGTTGATGGTAGACTCCAAATTGAGGCTGCCCCCCAGCATGAGGGTGTCCCTTGAATGGAATTTGTCCTCCGGTGGGAGGGTACCCCCCGGTATTAAGGTTCCCCCCGAATGGAATTTGTCTTTCGGTGGGAGGATGCCCCCCAGTTTGAGGTAGAGTTCCCGGGATCTGAAAGCCAGACGTCAATGACTGACCGGTGTTGCCGAGCGGGTTGGGACCACCAAGACCGGTCCCTCTGGGTTGTTGAATAGGTATGGAACTTTTCGGTAGAATTTGGGTAGTAGTTTGGGCAGTGGTGGGAGCGGAATCATTCAGTGCGCTGAATCCAAAAGGGAGTGTAGGTCTTGGTGTTACAGGTGTGCCAATCAGAGCTTGATTAACTACCGCATTACCAGTGGGGATAGTCGGAATGTGTGGGGCCATTGTCTAATGGGTCGTCTGGAGGGGAATAGTAGACCTTGAGCCAACGGACAGTGTGTTCGGACCAACGGGTGGTGTGGCTGTAAAAGTGGTGGTACCGATGAAGTGATTTGGGGGTACAGTGTAGGAAAAAGGTGCATCGGCACCTTCCCCTGTTCCATAAGGATCTTGCACTAAGCGTGGTGGACTTTGAACAACGTCTGTGGTCCAAAAAGGGTCATTGGCTAAAGGGTTTTGAGAAGACCCAGCTGGGATGTCAGAAGGATTGACGACAACAAATTCTCCAACGGAGTTTAGGTGGAGGATATGTCATTCGTATCCCTCCGGAATGTGGTAAGCTTCCGGATATTCTGAAACAATTCGAAAATTCTCCAAAGGAATGGGAACTTCTTCCTGGGAAGTTGTAGTATTTTGAACCTCGCTCTGTTGAGGAGATTCCTCCATAGAATGAGGGGGTAAAGGGGTGTTTCCTTCCATATTTTCTGGAGGAAGTCCCTGTAGCCTTCGCGAGTGTCGTGGAGGGTCAATGTTGGCGAAGAAGAGTCGGCGAAAGAGATCTATGGCCAACTAGAAAAAAGAAACAACACACGCTAAAAAAAAATCTAAGAATCACAACCAAGCAAACATGACCTTGTTTTGATGACCGTACTAGTTAGTGATGAAATCCAACGTCGCGTGATCAAGTTTAGAAGGGGCGGAGATGGGGTGGAACAGTTACAATGGCGACCTGCTTAACGGACTTACGCCTTGGTGCAAGCTTCCACATAGTAATTGTGGATTTACCCTCCAAGGAGCCCGAGTGAGTTTGACCAATGTCTGCTCCAGGTATAGTGAGACTTCCCGTCACCATCACCTTGTGTAAGACCCTAAAGATTATGGCCACTAAGGTTACCAATTCGCAGTCAGCCCCTGGGCGGGAACAGTCGACAATCCGATCCGAACGTACGAGCAGGGTATCAAGCCCGAAATCAACTAAAAGGTTTCCACGCAGTAATTGTGGATTTACCTCAAAGTGATCCCCATAATACGATCTGACCACCACAATCAGTTAAACCATGGAGGGTTAGTCCCCGTAGCTCACCCGAATGCGACCTTGTGCGTAACCCCTGTGTGAGAGGGGGATCCCAGGCAGACTTATACGACAATTGGATTTACTCTCCCTAAATCAGGATGCTACTGTTTGTTTTGGAAACTTTGGAGAGTTATGCCCACAACCTAATCCAAAGTACTAAGCCTAGTCTATTGTTGGTGGAGGATCCTAGAAAAGAAAAAGTTCTAAATAAATTTTAGTTAGCGTTGATTTTATGGTTGTTTTTTAAGCAAAAGGGGTGCATGGAAGTGAAACAAATGGAATTATGACTCAGACCCAAAGAATGCATCAAATATGATAAGCAGTCATTTCCTTTCGATGAACATCTATCTAAGGGAGAGAGAAAGTTCTTTTCACTAACAAGCACGAATACAGAGTGTCCTCAAACAATTCTCAATCAAATCCTGATGTGATGCTATAACTTTTTAGATGCCTTCTAATATGCACAATCAATCACGAAGATGCCTTTTATTGTTTGCATATGAATAATGATCAATTCAACACAATGCTCGTCTTGCTAATTACCTTCTTGTATGAATGGAAACCAAACTAGCACAAGCAAAAGTCATACAAACCATACACCCTTTCGTTGCAATCAAAACAAAAAGTGAAAGAAAAGAAACAATCAAAGAGAAAACAAACTTCACACCCAAAAGAAAAAAGTTGAAGAACAATGATCTTGGCTAAAATCAAGATGAAGAGGTCTGTAGGCCTTTGATGACCTTCACCAGGGTTTTTACTCAGTTAAACAGAGAGAAATACAATGCATGAGTCTTGGACTCTAATCAACATAAAAACTCAATAACAATAGTGAAGAAGGCTACAAAATCCAACTAGTAAGATGTTTATTCTTCAAGCAAAAGACAGATGTCAAGGCTGAAAGGGAAGAAACATTGACTCACAAGGTTACTCAACAGAGGAGACACAGAGGCAAAACCTAGAAAAAGCAATTTTGGAGGGTTTTTTGGGCCAAAGAGGGCTCGCGCTCTGTTTCCAAAGGCAAGGAGCATTATAGCTCTCTGTGCAAGGCTATGGGGGAGCGTTGGTTCTCTATTAACACTGGGACAGAGGCGCCAGGTTCAAAAACCCCCAGAAATGTCAAAAAATCAAAAATTGCAATTCAATTTCGACAATTATGCTGAGTGTGATGGGGTAAGGAGTCAATCAGCTCATGAAACCAATCAAAAGAGGAGTGAACCAGGTCTGAAACAATCAAGGGGGTAGTACTAGGTCAATGAGGAGAAATCAAAACAAGAAGTTTCGATTTGAGGCTATCTCCCCAGTGGAGTCGCCAGTTTCTATTGTAGGAAAATCTCCCTGCAGACAAGTAGATTGCCTCAAAGAGCTTGACCCTAACTCTATGACAAAAAATGCTTAACGTGGACACTGACTTCCTTTCAAATCTATCTAAACTAACACATGAGAAGGAAGGATGATAGAAGCACCTTTTTATCGACGTTTGTCCCTGCATGCTCTGAGTTGCGCTCCAATCCTTTTCTCCTCGCTGAGTTCTGCAGACAAACAAAATACAACCACTTCCTACTTTATTGACATTAGCTTGAAAATAGATCTATCAATTAATGATAAGTTCATGTGACATTAGACACAAACTAGAAAGAAACTAGAAAGAAACAGGCCAAGCTTGTCATATTGATGAGAATAACGACAGCAGTACTTACAATCGTAGATGCGAATGCGACAGCTTCGTCAAGTCCTCTTCGTCTAACCCTTGCCTGAAAGATCCACAACCTAGATAACAACAGCTTCATTGATCACTCTCCTTTGGCTGATTGTGTGTTTCCTCCAAGATCATAAGTTTCATACCAGCAGTTCTTCCCCCTTTCCACCATCATAGAGCCTGCTTATATAAGTTAAGAGGAGCTTAACCTCTTGAGTTATCTTTAGAACAAGTTGGGAACTTCCTCCTTAGATCAGGGATCTCTTGATGAAACCAAGAATTTGAATACAACTGCCTCCTAATCTCGAAAGATCCTCCCCTTATTCTCCTCAATGGGCCAACTACTACCTCAGATTAGGCAGCACTCCCTTAGAAGGGGCATCAGAGAACTGTAGCGCTTCCTGGTAAGCTTTATGGGAGTGCCAGTGCTTTCAAGATGAGTAGTGCTCCTTCAGAGGGGGCAGGGGAGAATTATAATGCTCCCTGAAGCCTTGTAGGGGAGCGCCAGCGCTCCTAGGGCTAATATAGGGGAGCGCTCCCCCTCAAAACCTTTGTTTCAGAGCTCTCTTCAGGTGTTAAGAGTTATTTGACTTCAGTAAACGAGTTGTCCTTCTTCAAATCAAGCATATGATATGTTCTAAGTGTCTCCTTAGTGTCGTCGACATGATAGTATGTTCGAACATCATTTGCAACACTTGTGACCAACTTGTGACACTTGCGAAAGTTGTAAGGAAGATGCGACAATTACGACAATTGAGAGGAACATGCGACACTTATCCTGCTGAGTAATTTTGACATGTAACACACCTCACTTTCGTCCTGTAGTTTGTTCATCAGAAAATGGTGTTGGGAGAGAGTTTCCATCTTGAAAGCCCTATTGGCACTCAACGCTACCAATTGCTCACGAAGGTTGTTGCATCCTCCACACTCAGGTTCCCAATTGTCTTCTGGCCAGGTCCTCCTACACTGTATGCTCCTGTTGCATTTCACTGTCGCTAGAGGAGAGGCCAGAATTGGTCGGTTCTTGTGGGCTCTGCATAAGGCCCAGTTGTAAAGGCAAGCGCGAGGGGGGACGACTAAGCGACTGCGTAGTAGGGAGCGAAAGGGAGGGCAGGCTCCAAGATCTGTAGATAAGCAGTTCACGGAGCGAAAGGGGGGGAAGGCTCCAAGCTCTGTAAACAACCCAGAGAGCTCTCTAAGGAAAATGAGAATGGCTACAAGGTGGCGAGGAGGCTGCAATAAGAACCTGGAGGGTCTGGAGGGGCAAGCGAGCGGAGTGGCATTTCCACGAGGGCCATGCGCAGAGCAAGGATGACTGCAAGTTTGCTGAGGAGGGGGATGACGAACGAACCCGCAAGTTTGTGGGAAGAGTCATGTACATAGTACTGAGCGTCGCCATGGAGGGACGACTGACATTAGGGGAGCTGAATCGAAGGGGGAGATGAGAGGCATGTCCATCATGTCCACACAGGGAAGCCTGATACACCGGATTTCCCATGCGAGGAGAATATTTCACACTGCTTGGAGAGGAGACCATCTTGTAGGAGCGAGGTAGAGAGTTCTCGTATGATGCATGCCAAGTGTTGCGACTACAGGTTGTCACATGGACGATTGGAAGTGTCCACCCAGCCATGTTGCGGGTATCCTTTCGGGCATGCGATGGACCCCGACTGAGGAGGCTGAGGATGTTTCCTTTTAGTCGCATTTGGGTGGGGATGTCAATATTTCTATCCATGTGAACACGAGGGTTGCTTAAGTCCCCAGAGGGAGAACTCCTTTTGTTGTCCCAAACTATCTCTTGGAGGTTCATTAGTAAAGGGTGGTTGAGGTTAAAACTCTGTCAATGCTGAGAGTGTCGGGATTTGTCCCGATGGTTCCATTTGCCATCTTGTCTGCTTTGTTATTGTTGCCTCTAAGGATGTGAAAGAAGGTAGTCTTGGTTTTTTTGGAAGCCAGCCTGGTTCTGTCCAGGATCTGTTTTAAGATGAGATCTTTGGGGTTTGTTCCCTTGACCATCAGTGTTATTATGGTGAGAGAGTCACCTAGGACAACAAGCTTTCTTATTTCCTTGGAATGGGCCAGTTGAACGCCCTTCAGGAGAGTGTATGCCTCAGCTTTGTTGTTGGTATCCGTTCCTAGATTCCAGTGGTACCTAGATTATGTTTTTCCCCCAGGATCATAAAGGATCCCCCGCGCCTGCCTCCCCTGAAATGAAAAATAATATTACTGATTTAAATGATTAAATTTATTTTTAATTTTAAATTGAATTCACAAAAATAATACATTGAATTTTTTTTTTGATATTTATAGAATTTTTAAATTTTTTTTATATTTATAGAATTTGTAAAAATTATGAAGGATTATTAAATATCATGAGTTTATTTTTTTTAATAAAAACATGCTTTCATTTTTATTATGCTTTAGAATAATATAGATAGAATTATTTTTTAAAAGATTATATAATCATATTTTTTTATATATATAAAAATGATTGCATTTATGTTATGATTTAATGTAAGAATAATTTATGAAGATTACACATTCCACCTCACTTTATTACCATTGTAATATGGAGTTTTCACGGAGTGTTTCAAAATGTCGAATAATGAATGGAGAAACAATATTCGATAGGACAAGGCTAAACAAACACAGCCAAATAATATTCGATAAAACACAGCCAAATAATATTCGATAGGAGATACATCATACAAATTGTGTTACTTACTGTCGCCTAAACTAACTCGAAAGTTCTCTATCTTATACTGAATGAGTACAAATTCACTTAAACTAACTAGAAAGGTCGAAATCACATAAACTATAAAGCTGTGTAGCTTACAAAGCTGGTGATACATCATCATCCAAATTTTAATCACTTACCGATATAATTGCCAACCGAACCACTAATCACATACTATTGCCAAACGAGCACTAATCACTTACCCTTTTATACCGATATAATCGACAAGATCGTTTGCACCACGGTGAGCAACAAGATAACAATTGCCGCCGCCAAAGCTAGAGCTTTCCACGGCGATGAGAAATGTTCCCGCACAAGCTCTGCAATCTGGACCTTCATTTTATTTTTGTAGTGCGCATTCACTTTTTTTGTAAGTTTGTCGAAGACATCTTCCATACTCGCCGTGACTTCCTTGCATAGACCGTTGAAAAGGTCGGCAACCTCTTGGTCACTCCCAAGCCAGTTTGTAAGGATGCCGACTCTTCTTAGCAAAGGCTACGTCTTCTTGCGAGTCGATCAAATCGTCCATGAGATGAACGTAACAAGCAACGTAACTGGTTTCAGATGGCTTGCACATGGCTGGTTTCAGATGGCTTGCACATCTCTGTATTGTCTTCGGTACAGATTTCCGGGATGCGCTGTCCGGGTCAAACTTAATTTCCTGGATGCCTCCCTTACATCGTTTAAATTTGATCTCAGCATTTCTTAATTCTACTGCATGAGGAATGCTTCCGATGTCATCCCGTGCTTTGTTTTTGTCTTGGAGCATTATAATGCACTGCCTACTACAGCAGTCGATGGAGATGCCACACTCACCTTGATCTACATGCTCACCCTGATTGATGTCATCCCGTGATTTGTTTCTGTGTTGGAGCATTCCAGTGCACATTCTACAACATTTAATGGAGATGTTACACTCACCTTGATCTACACGCTCATCCTTATTGAAAGATGGAGATACCACGAGGGTGTGCAAGAAACCTAAAAGATAATGAAAGTTTGATTGCTTTATATCAAAATTTTCGATCCTACCTTTTGCCTAGAACAAACAGAATATACTTTTCAAAAGCCTCTTTTCGATATCAACGACTGAGTTGCATTCGAGTAGCTTTCTGAGAACGATCAAGGGGACTTGATTTTCAAGCATCAAAATGTCGTAAAGTATTTCGCGTGTAGCAAAAACAAGCTTCCTTCCCCAAAACATAGGTTCATAGTACTCCACCGCCTCGTCCCTAACTAGAGCTCTCAATACTTCTAGAATGAAGCAACCGTCCAAAATTAGCATCCGAGAGAGGGTCTCTCTATCGCAATCGATGTTTTCTTCGTAGCTATCCTTGATTTCCTTCTCCAGCTTCAGAATCCCCTCCATTGCGTGATTGGCAAAATCCATATTAGTATTGGACCTCTTCATCATTCTACGCATCGCTCTTCCTTTGTGATGGCCCATTTCAGGAAGCTCTGCACTTCTGTGATGATGTGGACCCAATGAAACTCTTCGAGGGACATATAGTTCTTTTTTTGCATCCTTCAGCAAGTTGGGAACTCTAAATATGCACACAACGGACGACGGTCTGAGACGAACAGGAGGATCCTTTTCAATATAAATGGCCCATTCCTTTTCGCTGATCCATTTTCGCGGTTCTCTACCCTCAGTTGTATCAGTTGCCTCTGCTGCGACATCAGTCTATCATCACTCTCGGAATGAGGCTCGGCACCTGGCTCTGCACCGTGCAGCGGCGTCCGTTCATCATCACTGGCAAACGCTGCATGGCCAGACATTTTATGACAACAATTCTGGTGCGGAGATTACTTTGTCTCTCTCTTATTACAGCAATTTCTCCGTTTCAGTGGAGCTGTAAAAACTTTCTCCACCTTATACCTGCATTACATACTCAATTAAACCTGTAGTAATCATCAAAGTTATAAAGAAGCTAAGAATACTTCACAGAGCAGCCAAAACATCCGTCTAAAAGGGCCAAAGACACATGGTAGAAACCCGACAGCAGATAAAGTAAAAAATCACACGACTCAGAAAACAGTGTACTTCACAGCAGTTGGACGATTACATAATGGCAAGGTCGTAGCCTTCTAATCCTCAGATTAACTAATTCTTCTTGATTGCTTACAAAGCCTACAAAATTATTACCTACACAATCGTCTCCTCTCTTCTTAAATAACTGAAATTAACTTAAAAATTAAAATGATTACCTACACAATCGTCTCCTCTCTTCTTAAATAACTGAAATTAACTTTAAAATTAAAAATTAAAATGATTAATAAAGTTAAAAGTTAAAGTGAGAATCCATTAAATATTAATTTAAGTTTTCAAAATAAAATAAACAATTCACATTATATATTAAAAAAATTCAAAAACTTAAAAAAATATTAAATATTAATTTTATTAATTCAAATTCTGGTTATGATCGCAAAGAGTGCTACGAATGTGATGAACATCAAGTTATGTTATTAATTTAGATTTGAATATACATAATTTATTATTTTTATAATAAAATAAATTGATATTTTTTTAATAATAAAATAAATTGAAGAAAATATAGATTATATTGATTCCATTAATTTTATTAGGTAGAAAGGCTTACATCTATTGAAGATGAGTATAATTAATAATCTTTTAATTATAAAAACTAATTTTAGGGTTAGTAATTGAAGATGTTGACATATTCTTAGTAGTCCTCCTAAATCAATTAATAAGATTTCATATTCATAACTTTCTTGCATTTTTTAATGCTTATGTTTTCTTGTTTACTTTTTCACATTTACTTAATATGATTAATATTTTAATTGTCACTTTTACCTAATTAACAAAGATTAATATGTATAAAACACCTCATTGTAAAGTTTAGTTGCTTCATTTTTTAGTGTGAGTGGTGGGCTTTGAGATTGTGGGAATGAAAGTTTACGTAACATTGAATCCTTCTTATTGGTTTTAGATGTTGGCTTAGTATTGGTGGTTTTTCTAATCTAGTCTTCCTGGTGTTCCCAATTTAGCCATTGTTTGTGTTCTCCAAATGGGGAGAGTTAAATAGAGCCTCTTTCATGGATCTGCTTACACAAGTTCTGGTACTTATGCCTTTTAACTAAGAACTATTTTTTTCTGCCAAAACTCAGGTAAATCCTAATTAGGGTTTGTAAATGAAATAATCCTTTCGAAGTTCATCACATCAAGTGGCTCTGCTAGTTAATCTATTATTTTCCTATACCTAATAGGATAACCAATCCCATGAACATCAAATTATGTGATTAATTTAAAATTTGATCATACATGATTTATTACTTTTATAGTAAAATAAATTGATAAAAATATGAACTATATTAACCACATTAATTTTATTGATCCATCTTCTACTTATCACCCTTCTTATCATATATGGATGTGAAGTTTGGGGAGGCTGTCAAGAATCCTAAGGAAGATAGACCAGATCCAAAAGAATTTTATCATTTATAATCTCAAAATTAAGTACAATACACCCTATCCTATCCTCGTGCTCAAACTGGGCCAATTCTTGGCTAAATCATTGAGGAATAAAAGAAAAAGTTATTCTACTGATAATATTAAAAATATTGTACAAGCTAAATTAAAAGAGAATCTATGGTGTGATAAAGAAGCAGGATAAAATAAAATTAAGATATTAGAAGCAGGTGGTTAACCCTAACCTTAAAAATAAAAAATATCTCTGTTTTGATTAGCCTAAAAAAAAGAATCAATATTGCTAAAATAAGAATTAATTTTTTTTAATATTTTTCAAGAATAAAAATAACATTTTAAATAAATCCAATTCAAGAATAAAAATAACATTTTAAATAAATCCAAGTAATCTATTGTTTTTCACCAATTACCAATTTTAATAATAAAATAAAATAAACTAATAATTATTGATAAAAAAATTTATTTATGTTAAAAAATTATATTTATTTTTACAATGTCGCTGTACTTACTTCGATTTTGGGTTTCAGCTACACTGATAGATGAGTACTGGATGGCACTCTTGGTATCAATATTTGCCTTCAATGCCAACAAGACTCCGAGTGCTGCCCAAAACCGCCTTCACTTCAACTCAATCTGCTAAACTGCATAAAGGCGCATCAATACATAACGTGGACATATAATAGCTGTAACACCAAGTATACCTATAACTTACAATACAATACCATACCAGTATACAATTTTGCACAGCTTATGACATTACAGAAAGTAAAAACTTAACATTCGTATACCTTAGGACGGGAATACTCAACCGGACCCCAAAGTTGGTAAGCAAGAGGTCAGAAATACAGTAGCATAGCCCTCGTTATATAGGAACGGGCTGACTCCAAACTAGGATTATTAAACAAAATTATTAAAAAAATAAAACATTAAAATAATGACGTAGATCAATAATGCAAAGTCCAAAGTCCAGCGTCACGAGAATGACGTAGATCCATAATGCAAAGTCCAGCGTCACGAGAATGACGTAGATCCATAATGCGGGTCTAAGCTATTCAATTGGGAGACGAGTTCTTCATAAATTTTAGTTAACATTTCTCAGAGTTTGGTGAGGACCGTTGTAAATTAATTATTGCGCAATTGGGGAGACGAGTAAGACGAGTAGAGAAGTAAAGTTACGTTACATCCAGCTGTGTACATGACAGCGTGCAAAGCAGTGTAATTAAGACTTCTGCAGTTGATTCCCCCTCCAACAAAACTTCATCGGGTGAACCCACACAATTGTGGAGGATTATTAAATATTATGTGTTTATTTTTTAAATAAAAACATGCTTTCATTTTTATTATGGTTCACATTAATATATAGAATTAATTTTTAAAAGTTTATATAATCATGTAATTTTTTAAGAATAGTTGCATTTATGTTGTGATTTAGTGTAAAACTTAATCTCCTTGATGCCTCTATTGCATCGTTCAAATTTGATCCCGGCGTTTCTTAATTCTACTGCATGAGGGATGCTTTTGATGTCATCCCGTGCTTTGTTTTTATCTTGGAGCATTCCAGTGCACATACTACAACATTTAATGAAGACGCTACACCCATCTTGATCTACACACTCACCCCGATTGAAAGGTGGAGATACAATGGCCGTGTCACCTTGATCTACACGCTCACCCTCATTGAAAGGTGGAGATACAATGGCGGTGTGCAAGAAACTCAAAAGATGATGAAGATGATGAACTTGTTCTTTACCTGGTTTGGTTTTGTACATAAACATTTTTCTATATTAAAATTTGAATAGTTTAAAGTTTTATATTAAAATTTGTATCATCTATTGTAAACATTATCTATCACGTACTAAACCAATGATTGACTATACAAGTGGATAGTGTACGGTAAACATTATTCACCATACACTAAATCAATGATTGACTATGCAAGTGGATAGTGGACGGTAAACATTATTCACCATACACTAAATCAATGATTGACTATGCAAGTGGATAGTACCTGATATCAACTCATGAATGAGTCACGAATATCCATGGATGACATGAAACGGGGCGTCCGATACGATCCTCGGCCGGAGAAGTATGTTGTCTTCTACATGCATTTACGTGCACGCACTGTCAAAATCACATCCACGTGCACGGTTTGGAGCGCCCGTAATTTATTTAAGATGGCTGGAAGGATGTACTCAACATGCAATTAGTTTTAATGCAAATTGCCTCTTCTTGCGTCAATTTGAATTTTGATGTCCCACCTCCTTATCAAAAACTTTTTACATAAAAAATAAATGATAGTCTCGATCATTGAGGGAGCTTGGCTTATAGTCGTTTCTCTTTCGGGCTTTTTCCTGCTGGTGAAGAGGAACCATGGCACTGAACACAATCACTTCGTAGAGACCAAACCCGGGCCATTGCCCAAACATCTATATGATGGAGCCATTGCCCGCTTCTGGGCCACCTTTGTAGAGGATAAGGTAATTTAATCTACTCATAATCACCTAATCACCTGCATCCAGATCTAGTCGATCCTTTTGTTTCCAGTTGTTTGTCTTTTCCATAGTTTCAGTTGTTAGGAATCTGACAACTATTTGGATAAAGTGGTTTTAACAGACCAAGATTTGAGGCAGACCAAGATTTGAGGCAGATTTATTGCCTCTTATTGAAACCACTCAGCTGAGATAGGGGCAGCGATGAATGTAATCAGTTTTGTATAACTGAAGGAGACATTGTATAAATATGAATGCCTTAGAGGCATTTGATGAGCAGGGGCTTCAAGCCCTCTCCCGGGTTGTCTGGTAGCCTATGGTTGATTTGTAATCTCCTGGTTTTCTTGATAATAAAATATGACTGCCTTTGTCTCGTGGATGTTTCCCTCATAATGTAAAGGAGGGTTTTACCACATAAATCTGTGTTCTCCTGTGTGCATGTTTGTCTTGTTTGTTTCTGTTGTATTGATGAAATGAGCTTCCGCTGCTCAACAATTGGTATCAGAGCAAGTGTTTGAAGATCCGAGACATCAAGATAGCGATGGTTTCAAGCCATATCCACCTGTGCGTTATATTCTTCGTGAAAGAATGTGCAGGCAGTGAGTTGGAATGTGTGAAGAGTCAATGTTCCAGGCCATAATTGTATCCACCTGTTGAAGGAATTCTGATGGAAATGCGGGGGGTACAAGGGGTTGTTCTGTTAAGCGCGAGGTTGAGTGAAAACCATCCATCATGAGACCTTGCAACAACTACAAGCTAGAATCGACAGAGAGGCAATCGTGGAGACAGTCGGGAGGTTGCATGAGGAGTAGTCGTCCCCACTCTTCATTATGTTATACCTCGGTTTCATTCACTTGATCCAAGAGATGATACAACATGGTTTCTCACGAGAGTGTCGAGGTGAGATGGTGCTCCTGCAATATCTTTTCCACACAGGACCACGTTGCCATGGCTATTGTCTGTGAAAGCGCTGCAGTGTTCGCTTGGAAGGGGGAGACGTTGCAGTAGTATTGGTGGTGCACTGAAAGGGCTCTCGACTGGGGTCCAGGTGGTGGCCTGGATCTGAACATCGATGACGGTGGGGATGCAACGTTTCTGATCCATGAGGGGGTCAAGGTCGAGGAGGAGTTTGCCAAGACCAGGAAGGTGTCGGATCCAGAGTCTACCACCAATATGGAGTTTCAGATGGTTTTTTGGGGTTGATCAAGGAGAGCATCAAGGTGGATCCCTTGAGGTACCATAGGATGAAGGAGAGGTTGGTTGGTGTGTCTTAGGAGACAACTACAAGTGTTAAGAGATTGCAGCCCGTGGTGGAAGTCTGTGTCAAGAGAAGACCTCTTAAGGCATCTAAGGGGACTGAAACGACCAAGGCCATCTGGAAAAATCCATGGGCACAGGGAATTCCATGTAAGGACCAAGATGGAGTACTACCAAGCTTTGCTAACCTTCGATACAAATTGTTTGATCCACTCTGGATCTGTGGTAGTGGATCATTTGGTTGTTGTACCATCACGTGGAGGGATGAAGTATAAAGGTAGAGGCAAGAGTATGTTCTTCTGTTGGCTATGATCTGTTTGTGGTTTTGATTCTGGATAGTAGCAGATCCGCAAAGTTTTGCATGTCGCTGGATTGCACGATGGTGATGAATGTGTATGGCAGGTATCAAATCTCATGTTGAGGAAATTTGATTGAAGCCAACATTTTCTTTTTTTGTGGAGTGATGCTTTTGGAGCTTGTTGCTATCTTTTTTGTTTTTGCAAACCTTGGTAATGTTGACACTTTGTCTTGAAATTGGAGAATAAAAGTTTATTGAGACATATGTTTGTTTTGATGTTTATTACTTCAATCTCAAATGTCAAAATGTTAAGTTCAAGCTGGAGGCACCAAAGGGGGTTCTTGGTCATGGTTGGTCATTGGCGCATAGAGGAGATAGTCAATCAATGCCATGGCATGGTGAAATCAACATTGTGTTGTAGCAACAAACGAGATAAGTTCTGCTAAATGGAAACAATCCCTGAAACGGTAATGGTAAAATTATCATGTGAACATTTGTTTTTCTTATGGGTTATAATCTTGCATGTAATTGTACATACAACTGTAAGACCTGATTAGGCATGCGTACCCCTGGGCTATTGGGTCACCTATGAAAAGTCTAGATATAGATTTAGGTAGACCAAAGAGAGGTGGATGCATGTATATGTGGGTTAACCTTGACTTAGTAAATGAGTCATGAGTTAAACTTTGTCTTAGGTCAACAATGGTGGGTTTCAGGTCTATGCTTTTTCGTTTCCCGTGGTATGGTGTCCATGATATTGCATGTAATGATGTCTATTCAAAAGCTAAGTGAAACTCCATTGTAAATGGGCTTGGAAGTAAGCGACACAAGCTTACTTGGCTGGCTTGGCCGGATATGGTCAAGGGAATGTTCATGTCAAGGTGGAACATTGAGACTCCATTGTAAATGGGCTTGGAGATGAGTAGTGAAGGCTCATTTGGCAGTCTTGGCTAGATTGGGCTAAGGTCTTTGAATGCAATATTCGAGGTGGAGCACTGAAGTTGCTTAGGATCATGACATGATATTTGTTTGAAAAGATCAAGTAATTATTGTATGGCCTGGATCTAGACCAAGAATTATACAAGACGCAGATTCCTTCATGGTGAGCCAAGATTTACAAGAAGTGAACGTAACCATTGTGTTTATGGTACTCACTATCTTGGTGTTTAGATTGTTGACAATATTCTTGTAGCAGGCAGTAGCATGGTTAAGATCAACAGGTTGGCTCAGTTGACTTGGACATTCGAGATGAAGGATCTGGGAGCAGCAAAACAATCTTGAGCATAGAAATTCACAGAGATGGGATTGATGGTAAGTTTTAGGTTATCACAACTTGAGTACATGGTAATGATACTGAAGAAATTTGGTATGAATGATGTGAAACTGGTAAAATATTTTTTGTCTTTCCATTATAATTTTTCTTCGGGTTTGTGTCCAATTGATGAAGAAGAAAAGGGTTATATGTATCGTGTATGGTATGCTAGTAGAAATATTGATGATTGCGATGAAAGGATGAGATATTTCACGTACAGTTGGGGTTGTCAGTGGTAACATGACAAATCCAGGAGGAGCACTGAAATGGGTGCTTCGGTTTTGGAAGCACTAGTATCACCTGTCTTTAGCTTGCAAGAAGGTGATGAATGGACAATGGCATGGCATCAAGTACATTTTTGTCAAGGTGGAGATTGTTAGAAATCTGACAACTATTTGGATAAGGCGGTTTTAACTGACCAAGATTTAAGGCAGATTTATCGACTCTTGTTCAAACCACTCAACTGAGATAGAGGCAACAATTAATGTAATCTATTTTGTATAACTGAAGGAGACATTGTATAAATATGAATGTCTTAGAAGCATTTGATGAGCAGGGGCTTCAATCCCTCTCCCGAGTTGTCTGGTAGCCTGTGGTTGATTTATAATCTCTTGGTTTTCTTGATAATAGAATATGAATTCCATTGTCCTGTGTGTGTTTCCCTCATAAAGCGAAGGAGGGTTTTACCACGTAAATATGTGTTCTCCTGTGTGCATGCTTGTCTTGTTTGTTTCTGTTGTATTGATGAAATGAGCTTCTGTTGCTCAACATCAATTACATTTTGCATTTTTGTATTTTGTAACTAATATCCTCATTCCCATGCTATTTATTATGGTCGGCCTCATCTCATTCCCCATCTTCGAGGAGTTTTGATACGCTAGGGTGAGCAACAACAGAAAGTGGTGGAAGAATCGGTGGCAAACTTTCTGGTATTGGAGGAAGCTTTGTCAAATTGCAATTGCTTCTCAGGAAAGGCATACTTTGGAGGAGATAAGATAGGCTTTGTTGACATCATGTTGGGTGGGATGTTTCCATTTATCAAAACCCTCGAGAAGGTTGCTGATAGAATTTTCATAGATCCAGAGAAAATGCCCCTATTACTGCATGGATTTCCCTCCTGATAACTGCGAAGACAGAGGAGCGCAATTATCAAGAGGCCAAAAGAAAAGGATTGCGATAGCCAGGGAAATCATAAAAAATCTGAGCATATTATTGTTGGACGAGGAAACCAGCATGTTGGATAGCCAATCAGAGAATATCGTTGAAGAGGGGCTAGACAGAATTATGGTGGGGAGAACTAGTATCGTGGTAGTTCATCGACTGACTACCATTTAGAATGCAGATTAAATTGTTGTGATTGAGCAGGGACATGACTCTTATCTGATGAGTAAAGGAGAAGGCAATCCATATTACTCTCTCGTCAACATGCAAACAGGTCATAACTAGATTCTTATCTCTGTCACTAAAAAAGATTTCCCATGATCCATGTCCTAATTCTTTCTTAATGCCTTCAAATAAATTTTGAAATTCGGAATCTGATCCATGTCTTCTATTTTCTGTATTTAATGATAATTTGGTAAATGTTGTTGTCTAATTATGAATTGATAGATCTGTCCTTGTAGTATTTATATACATTTTTATTGATATGATAGTTTTTATGGTTGAGAATATGTATTCTTATAGTTGAAAATCTTTTAAAAGCTTTTTTCCATTGCATTTTCATTCTCTGTCTATATATGATGCATAGTTTTCACTTTATTAGTTGAAATACAAAAATCATTAAACAATACTTTAATATCAATTATATTATTTATAACAATTTCATTAAAAATAATTATTATTTTATTTAAAAAAAAAAATAATATATATTTTTAACTTTTAAAATTAAAAATTATTATTATTGGTTGTTATTAGTCCCTGCCATGTGCCATGTAGAGAATATAGTAACCACTTTATGGAAAAAAGTGACTTGTTGAATATCAATTATATAATTTATGATTATTGGTTAATATTTTATAAAAAAATATTATTAATTTTATTTTTTATAAAATTATAATATATATATTTTTATTTTTTAAATTAATAAATGTTAATTTTTTTAAATGGAGGATTTGATTGAGGTAACATTTATTTAAATAATAATACAACTAAATTAAAAAAAATAATAATATTACTAAGTACTCTTTATTCTTTATCTTATTTTTTATTTTTGTCCTATGACATTTGTTTATAAAATAATAAAAATCAAATCAAATCAAAATCTTGCCATGTACTCTTGTTATAGCTAGGCCGTTAAAACAAGTTATGGATTACAAGGTAATTGCACATACTAAAATACATTTATACAATATTAATATTAAAACTTAAAATCCTTAACCTTATCATCTCAATTGGGATTTTGTGGAGAGAGAAGGCATGTGCTATTCACATTTATTAATGATAATAAATTCCACTATCTTTGGGATGTGTTATTCACATTTATCAATGATAATAAATTCCACTATCTTTGGGATTTAGTGTTAATTAAATACATTTAGTGTTATCTCTGGAGACATTCGATACAATTGGAAAGATAGAGGGAATATTAGCATGGCCCATGCACAAGGATGACACATTTGGTAATGACAATAAATTTCATCACCTTAGGAATTTAGTGATCATAAAATGATAGCCTCCCTAAGTTGATAACTCTTTTCATTTCATTCGTATATGTGCATATACAAAAGCACTCATATAAGGAAGGTGCATTTATGAACGATGCATATACGGAAGGTGCATATACAGAAGAAATTTACGGTAATCCAAATGCATCTTCCATATATGCATGCTTCCATATATGCGCATTTAAGGAAGTTGTCATTCGTAAATGCACATTTATAGGTGCATTTATATGTGTCGTCTGTATATGCGCATATACGTAAGTGCAGATATACGGAAGATGCCATTATGGAAGTGGTCATCATCTGTATATGCGCATTTGCGGAAATCATTGTCCATATATGCATCGTTTGTATATGCACATATACAGAAGCACACATATACGGACGATGCTATATGCCAAGTCCATTTTAGAGTCAGTTAGTAGTATATTGTATACTACAATATTATTTTTAATAGGATCTACATTTACTACAATATTGTTTATATACAATATACTACTAACTAACTCTAAAATGGACTTGGCATATATCCATCGTCCATATATGCGCATATACAGATGACGGCTTCTGTAAATGCATATATATGGAAGTTGGCCACTTCCATAATGGCATCTTCCACATATGTGCGCTTCCGTATATGCGCATATACAGACGATGCATATATATGTACCTATAATTGTGCATTTACGGACGACAACTTCCTTAAATACGCATATATGGAAGCACACATATACGGAAGATGCATTTGGATTACCATAAATTTCTTTTGTATATTCACCTTCCATATATGCATCGTTCGTATATGCACCTCTTGTATATGCGTGCTTCCGTATATGCTCATATACGGATGACGCATATATGGACAACGACTTCCGTAAATGTGCATATATAGACAACGAATATATGGAAGTTGACCACTTCCATAATGGTGTCTTCCATATATGCTCTTTCTGTATATGCGTGCTTCTGCATATGTGCATATACAGACAACGCATATACGAACAACACATACAATGCATGTATGGACGACGGATTCCGTAAATGTGCATATATGGACTATGCATATACCTAAGCTGACCACTTCCATAATGTCATCTTTTGTATATGCGCGCTTCCGTATATGCGTATATACGAATGACAAATATAAATGCGTGTATAAATGTGCATTTACAGATGACAACTTCCTTAAATGCACATATATAGAAGCATGCATATATGGAAGATGCATTTGGATTACCATAAATTTCTCTTGTATATGCACCTTCTGTATATGCGCATATACGGACGATGGCTTCCGTAAATGAGCATATATGAATGATGCATATACAAAAGTTAGCCACTTCCATAATGGTGTATTCTGTATATGTGCACTTCCGTATATGTGCATATACATATGATGCATATATGGACGACGAATTTCATAAATGCAGATATACGGAAGTTGACCACTTCCATAGTGGCGCCTTCCATATATGCATGCTTCGGTATATACAAATGTGCATATATGGAAGAAACTTCTGTAAATGTGCATATTGAACAACACATATATGGAAGTTGTCCACTTCCATAATGGTGTCTTCTTTACATGTGCGCTTCCTTATAAGCGCATATACAAATGACTTATATAAATGCACGTATAGATGTGAATTTACGGACGACAACTTCCTTAAATGTGCATATAAATGTGAATTTACGGATGAAAGCTTCCTTAAATGCACGTATAAATGTGCATTTACGGACGACAACTTCCTTAAATGCACATATATGGAAGATGCATTTGGATCACAGTAAATTTCTTCCATATATGCACCATCCACATATGCACACTTTTGTATATGCATGCTTTTGTATATGTGCATATACGAACGACAACTTATGTAAATGTGCATATACAGACAATGCATATACGAAAGATAGCCACTTCCATAATCACATCTTTCGTATATGCATGCTTCTGTATATGCGCATATATGGATGAAAGATATAAATGCATGTATAAATGTGCATTTACAGACGACAACTTTCTTAATGCACATATCTGGAAGCACACATATACAGAAGATGCATTTGGCTTAACGTAAATTTCTTTCATATCTGCACCTTCCGTATATGCGTCATCCGTATATGTGCTTCTGTATATGCGCATATATGGACGATGCATATACAAATGACGACTTCCGTAAATGCACATATACGAATGACGCATATATGAAAGCTAGCCACTTCCATAATGGCATCTTCCATATATGCGTGCTTCTATATATGCATGCTTATGTACATGCATGCTTCCATATATGCACATTTAAGGAAGTTATTGCCTGTAAATGCACATTTATACGTGCATTTATATGTGTCGTCCGTATATGCACATATACAAAAGACGCCATTATGGAAGTGGCCAGATTATGTATAATCACATATACGAAAGAACACATATATGGAAGACGCCATTATGGAAGTGTTCTTATTGGATGCCAATAAATTTCAAAGGGTTGCAAACCTTTGTTTTCTGCTAACAATAATGTTGTTTTTTACAAGATTGACACCATTTCATCCTACCAATGTGATTTTTCCTGGGGCATGTATGACTAAGGATGTCATGAAATATTTAAGGAGGTTTATATAGGACATGAAGTTTAATTCCCACATATTAATATTTAATAAAGAAGATGGTGCAATTCATATGAGAACCTTCCAGTTGGAAATGTGGTTAAGGTGTACAAACTTATGTTTTTCCCTATTAAGTTACTTCTCATGTTGTCCAACTTTAAACATGGAAATTATGACTTCAAAACCATAAATCTAGTTGAACAAAAAAACTTGAAGGTCAATATATGTTTGGAAGCAACACTTCCCATTGATTCCCACCAATAGTAAAATGCCTTGTAAAATCTTAATGGGCCTTAGCATAGTTAAACAATATAGACCTTAATAACAAAATCTGCAATTCTTATGCTAATCACTCTAATTATCCTTTTTAATGATGAACATACATCTGTTTTCATGCAATAAAGTTAATGGCTAAAATCACAACCCTTTATTTATTGTGACGACGAAAAATATTTAGAACATATCAAATCCTGTCCATTAAAATCCCATATGTAATTAAAATCCCATTTGTAATTAAAAACCCATTAAATATGGTCATTTCCAAAGTCTCCTTCATCGTTTTTGCAACTTCCACATGTTCTTCCTATGTTGTGGAATCTCCAAGAGAAAACTATTGATCCAAGACTCGTGAGATAGCCTAAAGTTGATAATTCAGTTTCCTTATCCCCAACAAAGTCTGAATCAAAATATCTAATCATGTTGAATTCATCTACCTTAGAGTACCTATGTGAAAAATCTTGAGTTCCTTTCAAGTATTTTAGAACTCTTTTTTGAGCAGACCAATGTCTTTTACAAGGCTTTTTCATGAACCAGAAAGAATCCCAACAACAAATGAAATGTTTGGTATGGTGGTAGTAAGATAGATAATACTTTCCACAAGTTGTCCATACTTGGTTGCATCCTCAAATTCATTCCCTTATTTTGATGTGAGTTTCAAGTTCTATTCCATTGGAGAAGAAACATGATTTCACTTAGCCATGCCAAACTTGTTCAATAGTTCTCCAATGTACTTATTCTAGGATATGAATATGTACCTTGAATTGTGAATCACCTCAATGCCCAAATAGTAGTGAAGATGTCTCAAATCTGTCATCTCAAAGTATCTCTTCAAATCCTTCTTTATGGATGCAATGTAGCTCTCATTGTTCTCTATTATCAACATATCATCTACATATACTACAAGATATACAACAATTTTTCCAACTTTCTTCATGTTTTCACATAAAATTATCAAAGCCTTAGGGGTTTATGGTTTCTACCCAAGTCTGTATTTTGCCTGTCTCTCCTCCTTTTGCAAACTCGATTGTAGTTTTTTCCTCTCGGCTTGTTGTTTTTCTTCTGTCTGCATTCATTCGTTTGATCGACCTCTTTTATCTAGGATCAATCAATTCTCTCTTTACCTCTGTCACCGATCATTTTATTCTCCCGAGCCCTCAGCCAGTCACCCAAGTATTTGTTTACAGAGACCGCAAAAATTAGTATAGGCACAACACTTAGAGTAGTTTGATATGGACTCAAATCAAGTGAGCGAGCATAATCAGTTTTCAACAACGAAGATCCACCAGGTGGATCGGATCGACAACCATTGGGCGATCAGGATTATAGAGTTGCACGAAGTATAGCTCAGATAGAGTTCTAAAATCGCAAGGTCATCCTAGCCATTGATCCTCGGAAAGACACGTGGCGCAAGATTATCATTTCCCTGACTTGCAGAATGGAGCAGTCAAAGGGCAGAGTCATGAGGACTTGCGAAGCACAAAATCGCGAAATGATCTAGGTCGTCTATTTTAGAAGGACACGTGGCATAGGATCGACATGGAGAAAGTTGTTTCGAAAAATCTCAAGTGAGAAATGTCGATGGCTCAAAATCCCGAAAGGTCGATATTCATCTGGGTCGTCTGATCAAATGGGACGCGTGGCACCTGATCCGAGAGATTGTGATTTCGCAACTCAGAGGTTTGAGCATGGAGCACAACGTGAGTTCGCGAAATGAGAAATCACGATGCGCCTGAGAGTTGAGACCACGATCACAGTTCGCGATCATATGGCATTAGGGTCATTATGAGGGAAAAGCGTCGGTCTAGCAATGGGCGGCTTAGATTGTTCAAGGAAGTGACTGTGGCCATAAGATTTAAAACAATTGTGATCGTCAATCTGGATAGTCCATTTTGTAGGATCGAACATCGGGATTTTTGAGATTGAATGGAGTGANATCCCAGAATTACATAGGGGAGCCCTAGGTCATGGCCTGAGGTCACGTGGAGAAATGGAGAGAAGTTGTGCCAAGGGTCGAAAGCGATTGTCTTGGTCTCATTAGAAGATCTGCAAGGTTTCGATGCGTCGGGTTTGACTTGGAGAAGTCGTGAACGTCTCCTTGAGCATTCATGGGTGTCAGTGATCCATATGGGTATCGCTGGCCACCCACCTTTCCATCTGGCTCAAAATAGTTTTCTGGCATTTCTGGTAATTTACTATTTTTAGTAGTTTTTTTGGGTCCTGAACTTCTGGGGCCATTTTGAGGCCCTAAACGATGTTTTTTTGGGTATGTTTCTCTCACAAAATAGCATCTATGATGCTATTTTGTCTTGAGCGTTGTAGGCCTCGGATAGATCTTTCCAACGAGCTATCGTGCGCCCCAAACAGAGATCGTATGCAATAGTTATGACTCCGGGAAGTTGATGGACTAACTTACCCAAACAGGGCCCACTTGACTTTTGGCGTTTCATCTTCTAGGGTTAGGTTTTTGGTTTCTACCTTCCTGATTTTGATAAATAAGGCCCTTCGGCCTCTTTTTGTAATTAGCTTGGTCACGGATGAGCGTAGCCGCCACATCTCTTATCAGGGATATGCTACCACCATTCTAGCTATGTATTGTTCAACAGTTTTACAGTTTCTCTATTTCATTAATTAATAGAAGTGTGTGTTTACTGTATCATTGTGTTCTCTGCAATATTATTGTGCATACTCTATTATTTGCTTCTTACATTTCATTCCTGCATAAATCCGGATCAGTGGTATCAGAGCAGACTGCTCTTTTATCATTTTTTTGTGCATGTCACCGACGAGGTCGGGATATAAGGAGTTGGGTCTCGAATTAGTTCAGCTCGAGAGAGAAACCCCTCTCCGGCGCAAACAACCGCCCATGGCGGAGGAAAAACGAGATGACGAAGAAGGAGATCCTATCAAGATGTTGCTCGAGGAGGCTCTCGCGTGATAGAGGAACGAGATGATGGACAATTTTGCACAAATTCTTCAACGATTGTCGACCACCACCGAAGGAACCTCAACCAACAATCAGTTTGGAGGACTGACCCCTTTCAAGGTACAAGTTACTTTTGATATTCCCTTATTTGAAGGTCAAATAGATGCAGATGCTCTGGAAAAATGGTTGAATAAGATCGAGGGTTACTTCTTGGTCCATAACTTTTCCAACAGAGAAAAGATTACATTTGCACTTCTTAAGGTGGTCCCCCATGTCAAGGATTGGTGGGAAACCCTCTGCGAAAAGAAAGAGGAAAAAGAGAGTAATGAACCCACACTGTTTGGGACAGAACCCACATGGGAATCCTTCGTTGATGCCCTCAAGGAGCAATACTTCCCTGTAGGGAACTATGACGACCAATACACAAAATGGGCAACTCTGCGACAAGAAAGAGACCAAACAGTGACAGAGTTCACGAACAACTTCCATACCCTGGGCACGAAGCTCGGCATCAAAGACTTCGAGCGACACCTGGTTCTGAAATATTGCAACAACCTGCATCGGTACATCCGTATCGAGATGGAATTCCTAGACATCTTGTCATTGGGTGCCACCTACTGGTATGCTGTGAAAATCGAGCAAAAATTTAAGCAAAAGAACAAGCGGGAGTTCAGTTCGACAAACCAGAAGTAGGGTAAGGGAAACCCTAGTTCACAGAACAAAGTACATAGCAAAGATATCCAACCCTTGGACAACCAGCCTAAGCCACAAGAGAAGAAGGGTAACTGGAAGACAAAGAAAGACACTAGAAAATTGTGTTAGCTCCATAAGAGTCCCATGCACAACATTGATGAGTGTCGTGCGAAACAATCACTGCTTATCGAGATGAAATCACCCGAGTCAAATCCAGGATCTGAATCGGAATCAGAGACAGATCATGGAAGGAAGATCATTGAAGCAGAACCCAACATCACCATTGCCACTACAAAGATCCAGCCCGACGATCCAGAGGAGACAGAAGAAGGGGAGCGCCTCTTCCACTCGCAGATGTGGGTACAAGGGAAGCCATTACATTTCATTGTTGAGAGTGGAAGCTAGAAGAACCTGATTTCAGTATAGTTCGTCAAGCAGCTGAACCTGCCAACATTACCACATCTGCAACCATACAACATTGGGTGGCTCACTCCAGGGCAAGACATCCACGTTAGCCAATAGTGTCGCCTACCGTACGAAATCAAACCCTTCAAAGATGAGGTAATGTGTGATGTTGCTCCACTTGAAATTTCTGATGTTCTTTTAGGACAACCATATATGTGGAAATGCCATGCTGTGTATGAATCCATGCCTCGTAGTTTCATTGTTACTTTGAGAGAACAACGCTACCAGATACCAGAGGTAGTTCCCACTACCGCAGTCTCTCTCATCACAGTTAAGTAGTGCAAGAAGGTGATTTCCCAGACCGGTAAATTCATCCTCCTGATGATTCGTCCAGAAAGGAAACGAAAGACCGCGGCCACATATACCACCTCTACACAGGGTCACTCTGCACAACATAGACAAGTAGACAAGATCATGGAATCATACCAGGACATCTTCACTTCCCCTGCCGGAGTGCCGCTCCATTGTCAAGTCAGGCATTCCATTGACTTGATACCCGGGGCACCTATGCCGAACGGGCGAGTTTACAGACGTTCCCTCATGGAAAATGAAGATATCAAGCACCATATCGAGGAATTAATCCAAAAGGGGCATATTCGACCAAGCTCCTCACCTTGCGAGAGCCCGATTGTGCTAGTACAGAAAAAGGACGAGACTTGGCGACTCTGTATTGATTACAGAGATTTAAACAAAATCACAGTCCAAAATCGGTATCCTATCCCCTGGATCGATGATCTCCTTGATCAACTAAATGGCTTCAAGTATTTCAACAAGATCAATCTGAAGTTTGGTTATCACCAGGTCCCAATTGAGGCGACTAATGTCTGGAAGACTGCCTTCAAGTCTCGGGAAGGCCTTTTCGAGTGGTTAGTCATGCCTTTTGGCTTAACTAACGCTCCAGCAACCTTCATGAGGATGATGGATGATATACTGCGACCATTCACCAAGTCTTTTGTGGTCATCTATCTCGATGATATCCTCATCTTCAGTAGAATGTGGGAAGACCACTTACAACATATTGAGGAAGTCCTTCACACCCTGCGACAACACAAGTTATATGCCAATCTCGAAAAATGCTCATTCGGGATGAAGGAAATTCAGTATTTGGGATACATTGTGAATGAACAAGGTGTGCATGTGGATCCAGCCAAGATCCAAGTCATTCACGACTGGCCGACCCCAAGGACAATTACAGAGCTCTGCAACTTCCTAGGGTTTTCCAACTTTTATATCAGGTTCGTGTTGGGGTTCTCTAACATTGCTTGGGCCCTTAGCAACGTGACCAAAGGTGGGGCTAAAGCCAAATTCTTTTGGTCCCCTACTCAACAACAAGCATTTGAGGAACTTAAGCAGCACTTATGTTTAGCGCCCATCCTTACTCTCCCGGATCTGCAACAACCTTTTGAAATTGAGACAGATGCTTCAAATTATGTTGTTGGCGCAGTCCTCACTCAGCATGGCCATCCAGTGGCATATCACAGTGAGACACTTTCAGATACAGTTCGAAAGTACCCCACCTATGATAAGGAAATGTACTCCATTGTCCAAGCTTGCCAAAAATGGAAGAATTACATCTTAGGCAAAGAGACGGTTATTCACACTGACCACAAGCCCTTGCAGTTTGTGCAAACACAAGGGAAATTGAAAAATGACCGCCACCAAAAGTGGTCCGCATACCTGCAACAATTTCACCTGAACATAAAATATAAGAAGGGCAGCACCAACCATGTCGCCGATTGCCTCAGTCGACCGCCTGTGGCCGCACTCACCATAATTCTTAACTCTTGTGGCCATGAAACCTCTGGGTGGTCTCACTTATATGACAGTGATCCTGACTTTTCGGCCACCTATCGAGCAGTTTGTGCAGACACTCCAGTGACTGATTTTCATCTCCAGGATGGACTATTATGCCGCCTAAGCCACCTCTGTGTTCCTTCAAGCAAGCGCACGAAGCTGATCTGGGAAGCGCATTACAGTCGGGTCGCAGGGCACTTTGGCACCGAAAAGACAATAGCAGTGTTGTAGAAGTATTTTTATTGGCCAAAGCTTTGACAAGATGTCAGAAAGTATATCAGATCCTGCACTACCTGCGCCATCGCCAAACCATCCATTAAGAAGAAAGGGTTGTATACCCCTCTTCCTGTTCCCAATGGGCCTTGGGAATCTATCTCCATGGATGACATGTCAGGACTGCCTCCAACCAAGCATGGGAATGACTATGTGTTTGTGGTCATGGATCGCTTCTCTAAATTGGCCATTCTGTCCACCTGCAAGAAAAGTATCTCTGCCAAAGCCACTGCTAAGCTCTTCTTTGAACTCGTCTGGGTACATTTCGGGCTACCCTAGACTATCATTTCAGATCATGAAAGCAGGTTCCTCAACACATTTTGGTCCAGCCTCTGGTCACTTATGAATACCAAGCTCACACAGTCGATGGCCTTCCATCCCTAAACTGATGGGCAGACAAATGTAGTGAATCACATGATTATGCATATCCTGTGAATGTATAATTCTAAACACCCCCGCACATGGGACGAGAACCTGCCATATATTCAACATAGCTACAACAGATCCCTTCACAGCTCTACCGGTCATAGCCCTTTTCAAGCATGCATGTGGTTTCAACCATTGGCCCCCATCGATGTAGCTTTGCCCATTGCCTCCACACAGGCAACATCTTGTCGGGCTCAGACTGAGGTTGAGAAAGCCACCAAATTTGTGGAATGGATCCAACACATTCGCCAACAAGTCCATGACATTCTAGAAAAAGCCAATGCCAAGTACAAGCAGCGTCATGACCAGCATCGGGTGCCACACACATACCAGGTGGGTGATAAGGTTTGGTTGCATTTGCAGAAATAAAGACTCACAGGACCTCATCGCAAGCTACACCCACTTCATTATGGGCCATATACTATCACCAAGGCTATCGGGGATAATGATTTTGAATTAATCATCCCTCCATTTCTTGGCTTGCACCCTGTATTCAATGTTGAGCTCCTTCGCCCCTATTTTCCACCATTGTTGGACACCTTAGAAGTGGCCGAGCAGTTGGCAACAACAGAACTCAACCCTGACTGTTTGGAAAAGGAAACAATTGATCAGGTCATGGATTCACAGGTCAAGGGCACTCGCCAACAATGTGTCTAGCTCTATTGAGTCATGAAGGCTGGACAGTTCCTGCATCAGGGCAAGTGGCTCACTCGGATCCAAATTCAGCTGAAATTCCCCCATCTTATCCTGGAACTTGACGCAATGGGGACCATTGCTTCTTAAGGGGGGAGGAATGGTCCAGATGGGTATCGATGGCCGCCCACCTTTCCATCTGGCTCAAAACATTTTTTTGGCATTTCTAGTAATTTACTATTTTTAGCAGTTTTTTTGGGTCTTGAACTTCCGGGGCCATTTTGAGGCCCTAAATGATGTTTTTTTGGGTATGTTGCTCTCGCAAAATAGCATTTACAATGTTATTTTTTCTCTAGCATTGTAGGCCTCAGATAGATCTTTCCAACGATCTATCATGCACCCGAAATGGAGATCGTATGCAATAGTTATGACTTCGAGAAGTTGATGGACTAACTTACCCAAACAGGGCCCACTTGACTTTTGGTGTTTCATCTTCTAGGGTTAGGTTCTTGGTTTCTACCTTCCTGCTTTTGATAAATAAGGCCCTTCGGCCTCTTTTTGTAATCATCTTGGTCATGGATGAGCGTAGCCGCCACATCTCTTATCAGGGATATGCTACCACCATTGTAGCTATGTATTGTTCAACAGTTTTACAGTTTCTCTATTTCATTAATTAATAGAAGTGTGTGTTTACTGTATCACTGTGTTCTCTGCAATACTATTGTGCATACTCTGTTATTTGCTTCTTACATTTCGTTCCTGCATAAATCTGGATCAGTCAGGCTCCATCCCGATCCCGATGTAGGTAGTTAATGGAAATGGGGAGGTTGTTGAAACCTCGGCTCACCTCATAAATGGAAAGCATGGAAGAGCTAGTCGTGGGGTATACTGTCAGCCGAAAGTTCCCCTGTCACTGGATTTTCCTGCAAAGCCCATACTGATTTGAGATCACGTCTGACAGAAGCATGCAAGTGTAGACTGACAAAGGAAGGTGCATATGCGAAGCTTTGAATGTAGTATCCAAGTCACACTCCCGGTAGTGGCAGGTTCTTCTGAGTATAAATACTCAGTTTTGATATTTTGTTATGGTTGGTGGTAGAGAAAAGCTCCTGTATTGTAAAGTTTTAACGAAGCTCTGGTTCTTCTAGTTATGTATTTGTATTTGAGACCTCTTGTTTAATATAAGTCATCTTTCTTACTCCATCTTATTCTCCTCTAATACTGAAAGAGTTCATGAATGACTGATTCACATGAATTGTCATGACTATATTATGATGAATGTTTGATTATAATGTTGTTACGATTCCTTTCAGTTTCGTTGAGATTTAAGTTCAAGAAGATATTGTGTTTAAGTTTTTCCTCCTGGGCTGTTAGAAGACCTGATGTCCGCAGCAGACCTCTACATTTTTCTCACCAAAGTCTTCCCCTACTCACCTTTACTACAACCTAATGACTAAAGTTAAACTAATACCTCACCTGCTTGTGCACGCCAGTCCATTTTTTCCGAGTTAAGATGATATTTTCTTGATATTGCACCCATTCAACCTTTTTACAACCAACAAGTGACATAAAACTGTGATGGGTACTGGGCTTACCTTCGACGCAATCCAGAGGTGACTTCTAGTGTGAACACTTCATAAGCAAAGTTGCATCATCGATAGAAATGGCCCTAGGATTCTTACATTGTACAGATAAATCCGATACAAAATTCACTGTATTTATTAAATTTTATCACATGATATCATTCTTCTCAAAACCAAGATGCTAGTGTACCAATTCAAAACAACAACCATACTAGCATAACCTCTCTACCAATTCAAAGTGACTAGTATGCTAATTAAAAATGTGCAGCGACTGATGGTCCTCATACAAATTACTGGGATGCCACATTCACAACCATGACTATAAAGAAAACTCTCAACATCCAGAAATCACAACGATTAAATAATGTGGAAGTTAGAGTAAAAAATGAGACATAAATGGTGGTCTTTACATGATACCATTCACACAAGCAATGGGAGTGTGAATTGAACAATTATCAAGGACATGAAATGAACAGTCGATGGGCATAGACCTAAGGTTGAGATTCTCTGTGGGAAGTTGAATGACAATGAGTGTGGATTGTGAGGTCGATATGTGGTCGATGTCATGAGAATCAAGGTAGCAAAATGAGGATGAGTGGTCGTGCAAGTCAATGGCAGATTGGAGAGAAAGAGTGGTGCAACATGAGGGCATGCAATTTAGGGTTCAAACGACTTTATTGAATCATAAGTGTGTGTTCTGTAATTTGAGGTACCTTTAGACATTGCAAAGACACCCATGATAGACACAACATTCAAAAATAGAGATTCAATGATATGCATAGATTTTTTATCACATAGGGAAAGTAAAAATAATTGCAACGAGAATCGACGAAATAAATCAGCATTTTCAGATGAGTGGTTGTAGGGAAACTAGAGAGAATAGGGTTTACTCCAACCATGGAAGAGAATCAACCATAGAATCAGACTGGAAAGGAAAATATGGGAGAGGGAATTTTCTACCAATAGGAGAAACACTCATGGAGTTAACTACATTGGCTCTGATACCACTGACAGACTAGGGATGACAGAAAAGATAACTCCACACTTGATGTGCTTGGCAGTGGATTGGCATTAACATAATAGGTGCATAAATAAAAAACAAATGAATGTTGGTCTTCCATAAATCAACATGCTTCCTATCACCTATGAGTCTTTATACTTACAATATTATTACAAGTAAGGCTTTTAACACTTTCATAACCCATGCATCATGTGATTATTGAAGTTTAGGATGGATATTAACATTACTTGGTTGATCCATGTGACATTATCTATTGTTTTGGGCTCACCCCATGTTTCTAAGTTTTTGAATATATCACTTCAGATACGATTGAGTTTAAATCACATTGACATTAATGATACTTTTAATGTATAAATGTAAATTTTATAAGAGGACTGCATTGGTTAAAGTTGTTGTGGGTTTACTTTTAACGTTAATTCATTGTATAAAATCATTTTCAGAGAAAACAAAGTGAGAAAAATAAATTCACTTTCAAATATGCAAGAGCTACATTGCCTTTTGAGCTTGAGAATACCTTCCAAATAGACATTGGGAAATCTATTTCAAAAATTTTGACCTCAAGAACTATGTTACCTATATCGAGAACCATGTTACAATGCTCAATCTTGTTAGTTTTTTTCCCGTGTTAGGTTTCTTGGGATATATCTTGTGTCAATTTGTATGTGGATGGTGTTTTATTTTGATCATTTCTTTCATTTTTGTATTTTAGTTAATTCATAAATTGAAGAAAAGTTAGTAATTAATTAATATAAGATATGAGGAAAGTTAGTTTGCATAGTCTAAGATTTCATAATAATATAATATCTACCGTGACTTCCAATTCGACAACAACACATAAATTTCCTTCCAATTACACAACAAGACAAAAAATTACTTCCAACTACAAAATAAGACCAAAAAGGTCTTCCAAAAGTTCCTTCCTATTACAAAACAAGACAAAATTTGTCTTCCAATTACTCAACAAGACAAAAATTGTCTTTCAACTACACCAAAAGACAAAAAACATCTTTGAAAATTTTTCTTCCAATTACACAATAACGAAAAATTTGTCTTTCAATTAATCAACAAGACAAAAATTACCTTCCAATTACACCAAAAGACAAAAAATGTCTTCCAAAACTTGTCTTCCAATTACATGACATGACAAAATTTGTCTTCCAATTATAGAAGATGAAAATTGCATCTCTCTCTCTCTCTCTCTCTCTCTCTCACACACACACACACACACACACACATGCATGTGCTCATTGACTCTCTCCCCTTCTTTCCCTATTCATATTTCTCTCTCTCACCCACTCTGCATATCATCAAAACTCTACCTCTTGCTACCCCACTATCTGCCTCCTCTTTACCTCTCTCTCCCTCTCACACACACACGCATTAGGTGATGCTTATATATATGCTATCAATATCGAGTAGAAATTTAAGCAGAAGAGGAAAGATTTTGTATCTGCAAATTCCTCCCAGTAGAAGTAGGGAAAATGTGACCCCAACCTAGAAAACAAGGGATAGATCAAATATGGACACTCTCAGGAAAACAAGTCCACGATACAACACAATAAGGGTAATGAGAAGTCAAAGAAGGGCATGTGAAAGTGGTGTGAATACCATAAAATCCCTTGGAACAACACATAAGAATGTCGCTCCAAGAAGTCACTGCTAGCCAAGATGAAAGCTTCAGAGTCAGAGGCAGATTTTGACTCTGAATCAAATCCATAAGAAGGGAAGTCAATTATCGATGTTGAACCCAGTGCCACTGTCACTACCACCAAATTCCATCCAAGAAAACCAAAAGAACTAGAGGAAGGGGAATGCCTCTTTCACTCACAAATTTGGGTAAAGGGGGCTCTGCTTCATTTCATTGTCGATAGAGGCAGTCAGAAGAACTTGATCTCAGTAGAGGTCGTCTTGAGGCAGCAAGGACTATATGAATCGATCTACGTTGTTTTCCAATAATTTGCATAGAATTCAATGTGGATTATAATCTTTTATCCTAAGTTTGGTAGCATACCTTTTTAGTAAAACTAATCAACATCCTTTACATTGTAAACTTACTCCACCAATCAGTAACTTTTTCCTCTTATTTGGCCTCATATTGAGACATAACCTTGGCATACTTTGGTTTTCATGGAATAATAAGTCTAAAATATGTTTAAGGTGAATTAATGCTACATATCACAGTAACATTAGTTTCCTAGCATTTTTGGCTAACCTAAATGACCTAAATTTGTGATAAAATTTATTTGTTGTCTCGAAAGCCAGATGCCAATACCATAACTTCATTTTCCCTTAATTACGTGTGAATGTTTGATGTGAACACCTTGCATCTATGTGGAGGCCACTACCTCAGCGTTTTCCCGTTCCTCTCAACATCTCTCATCTAATACAATCAGACATGAATACTCTCAGTGCAACTTTCACTAACATCGACTCGTAAGCGAGCATCAGAACTTCAACTTTCAGGGTTTATCTGTCTCACGAATGGTAAGAACCTTCACACTAATGAACACAATCTCCCTGTATTTTTGTTCATTGTATTATCATTGTTACTTTTCCAGTGGTGGAGACATCCCGATCATGTCAAAATATTAGTTATTTTATTTTATTTTTATGTGGGGTGGAAGGTAATGGTCACCTCCTCCCACCCATTTACATGGTTGGTTTTCGACAATGGAGTGCCATTCTCTTGATATCTATCCCAGTCTAAATATTATATATTTTCCAATGGCTCATAGCGAGTATGCAACAGTCGTGGTGTCTACGCGATCATTAAAAAATTGGAATGCCATGCTTTCCAGAGAGAGGGAGAATGGAGGAAAATCTTGGTGGCTCTTGCTGCCAATTCTAGAGAAGAATATCATAACAATGATTTAGAAATAGACTTATCTATATTCGGCTTTACTCTGGGTTTGAATCTCCACCACCCCCATATAACCCTGATTTTAATTTGATTTCCTGTAGTCTGGGTTTGACTCTCCACCACCCCATATAACCCTGATTTTTTATTTCCTGTAGTCGCTTCAATCCCAGGAATTTTCAACATTGCTAGATTGGTTGTATGTGTCATGTTCTCTTCCACAATAGTCCATAGTGTCTTATATTAATTTTCAAAAGACTACAATCTGAACAGAAATTCAAAGTCATCTACATCCAAAAGGATCGACTATTGTTAGAATCTATGAAAATTTTGAAAATTATTTCCAGCACTGCACTTATCAGAAACATATGAGATTCTTATAAGTTATGTCCATAAAATGTATTAGGATTGTGTTACACACCCACTACAACAACTTAGATTTTTTTTCTTTTTCTTCGAGGAACAGAATCCTCGAGACTTCTATGGGGCCTAGCACAGACCCTCTCTTTGCTTATCCTCCTCCAAACGACCACAAGCTAGCCTTAGCGCAAGCGCCTTTCGCAACTCCTGAGTCCGGAAGCAAGACTCTCAACTCCCCTTTCTCCAAACATTGATACCCAAGATGCTATATGGGTATGGTTCCCTCCTCACTAGCACCTGCTACATGTAATCGTAGGCTAGGCCAAACACTAGCACCATTCGCAACCTCGCCAGTTGAGGTGTTGAGCTCTCGTGCTCCTCCTTCGCGAATCCCCAAGACGCGATAGGTCAATGTTGCATGGAATCTGCGAAAACAACATGCACACGCCACTTGTCAACCTCGCTATATTATTCTCATGAGTTGTGTCGCCACCACCTGTCGCACGAGACCTCAGCTCTCAGCGTTTCACGACCTTAGCGATCAAGGTGCAATTTCTTCGTCTTGCGAAACCTTGAGCCACGATAAGTCAATAGTGGGTTGACTCTTTCCCAGTGTGACATGTGTCCACCACCATTTACCCGCTTCCAAGGCTAAATAATAGCACTACTCACATATCGTGACTTTGCGAGTTGGAGTGTTGAGCCCTCATGCTCCTCCTTCGCGAGTTCCCAAGATAAAATGAGTCAACAATGGGTTGAATCCTTCCCAGACGACATATGTCCATCACCCGTCACCCATTCCCACCTTTCTATAGGTTCTTGTCGTTACGCCACCTATCAACTGCGCGGTCCCCACTTATGGATGGGTTACGTGTTTACATGAGCCCTCAACGCTCGACACTTCGCGACTTCTACAATCGAAAAGAAACTCTTTCAAGTTCTGAAGCCCCGATAAGAGATACCCATGAAGGTTCTGATCCCATGGTCCTCCCGTGCCTTGGATCCAGTGGTCATGATCACATCGCGATCTCATGGATCATGAGTTCATGCAGCCCTACCCTTGACCACTCCAAGTTGCGAGTCAGTGAAATGCTACTCTCCTGCCTATACAAAGGCTAAGATCG
>JASDQU010816667.1:17824-29441 GCA_032191745.1 Picea mariana
TCCTAGTTATGATCCCCTAGGGTTAAAAAAATCCCTTGGTTCATCTTGTCTTTCAATTTTTTGACCTTCATCTCACAAAGTTTTCAGATTACTTGATTGTCTAGGAGTTTTCATCAACTAGAGTTTGCAAAGGTTGTTTGGTATTGAACCCTTTTTTCCTTTCATTGAAACATCTTAGTTTCTAATGATTAGGACTCTCTTGTTTACCGCAACCTAGCCTTAAATATTGTTTCTTACTACTCATGTTTTGAGGATTTTCATGAGTATTTGTCTTATTTCTCTTTTGCATCTTCGATTCCTTGATCGAACAAGTTATCTCACACTTATTTTCTTTCAGTTCTCATCATTTTTTGAGTATGATTCATTTGATTTCTTTTTTTCTTCATATTTATTTGTGTGACACACTGATCTCTTTCATTTTTCTTGAAAGTTAAGAAGAAAAAAAATTTGCATATCTCATTGCATACATAATCGAACAATTTTTTTTTTGCATTGTTTAGGAAATTTGTTTTGGTAGACATTTGGAAAAAGAGCTAGTTTTGCATGTGCATTTCGGTTTTCGGAAACATTGCTTAGTATTTTGGCATGATATTGATCCCATAAATTGAAAGTTGCATAGTTTTGAGTACTTTCTTATGTTAAGAAGAATAGAACTCTTCTCCTTCCCATACATAGAATTCATCGAAAAGAACAAATTGCATCTCATTCTTTTGCATTCTATTGGAGTCGAGTCTCTCACATCATCAATTTGATCTCCATGAACCTATTGAGTAAAATCTATTAAAATCAACTACGTGATAATAAAATGAAATAGAATGTTTTTTGGTTTTAGCGCACCGATAGTATCACAGGATTAGGGTCTTTGGACTAGGAAAAGTGAGTAAATTGTCCAAGACTACTAAACAGACTTTACTTCTTGACAGGGTTGTCTCGTCGTGGGGCATGAGCGACCCTAACAGGAGGTTGAGGTGGGGGTTTACCGATGAGTGAATACATCAGACTCTAATGTGAACCCAAGGCCGAACGACGCAAGGGTAAGGTGGATATCAGAGGGGTTCATGATATGACCTTGAGAACCATCCTATTCACCATTGCATGGATGCCATGGAGTGCTTCTCCACACATGGCTTTGCAGATTTATTTCCAGCATGCAATAGAATGCACAGAACCTCGTGTGTTCAACTGGTGTGATGGGTTTCTCCATAGCATGAAGAGCCAGTTGACCAACAACAAGAACGGGGATCTAAAACAGTTTTTATATGGATCCATTTTGGTATCTTTCTTCCTGGAAAGAGTCCCTCACTTTCGCTTACAGGTAGATTGGAATATACCAGCGCCACAAGATCCGCGGATGAAGCGGTGGTGTGATCTCATGTCCCAACACGTGGCAGGCCCCAAATATTGATGATCGATGACTATGCATATGTCAGGATGGATATCCACAATGATTCTAACTTAGTGTTACCTGAGGGTTCTCAATGGGGGGAACTACATGAGAAAGAAATTTTGCTTTTATATTGTTTTTGTAAATTTTTTCAAAATATTAAATGTTTTTATATGTTTTTCAATCCAATAACTAACCAAAACATCTCGACCATGTAGATGTAGGTCCATTCAGGCCCCTGGGTACATCCCCTGTCCAGATGCGAGGGGAAGCAGTGGTAGCCATAGGATGGTATGTGGATGACTACGAAGCAATCAAACAAAATCTGGAGGCTTTGACTACAGGGATCCCAAATATGTCCATCGGTGAGGTCCTGAGGTGTTTCCAACGCCATACCGTAGGTGTGGCTAGTCCATTGACGATTGTTCTGTAGGGTAGCATGAGAAGTAGTGTGTTACCAAGAGAAGCATCCATGATGCCATTTTTGTAGAATCTATGAGCTTCATTTTTGACATTTTGGTCTTCGAACAAAAAACAATCTTTTTAAAAAAAAATATTGATCGTTATATATATACATGAGGCTTCTACCAGATTATTTTTATTTGTATAATATATGTGATGTGTGATTGGATTTATAAATGTCTCAGATTCATGTCTAACACATAATTATCTAGTGCATCAGTTAATGTATTTATACATCTAGGAATGTGTTGATACTCGATATAATAAAAATAACGTTCCAAGAGGCGAATTTGTAAATATACCCGTAACAAAGTAGGACTTCGAATATCATAGACATTACTTAACTGTAGCACTATTAGATGTGAATCAAGTCGTATAACCAGATGACGAATCCCAAGTGAGATAGAATCAATCAACAATTTGATGATGGCGCTATACTCTTCTATATTATTGGTTGCAAGACCGAGGCAAACACCATGTAGACTGATAAGTTCATTTGTGGGTGCATAGATTGCCCATGCAACAGAAGCTAGGTTCTTAGTGCTACGAATAGCACCATCGGCGAAGCCAAGGTAGGGTAGCGAAGAATCCGACATCTAAAAACCAAGCACAACGCAAGATAAGCGGTTGAGGGTAGAAATCGAATAACGAAAAAACACATAAACGTAGCACACTACAGTATGATACAGTAAAATACAAGCACTCATGTGAATATAGTCTAAGAATAGTACTTCTTCAAGTAAATCCCATTTCTGGGTTCACTCAAAGGAATGTCATCATAGCTTCGAATTTTCCGTCTCCTAGCAAATCATGATATTGTTCATAGAGGAGAACTAGATCACCTTCAGAGAAAACACGTGGCTTGACATGTTTGTCATATTGGGCCTTGATGTGTTTCTTCTGGGTTTCAATAACTAGGGAGGCATCTCGACGGGCTTCGTCTAATTGCATCAGATACAACAGATGTTCTTCTTCAGCAAAGGTGTTTGGGAGAAGTTCAATGGCTAGTTTTAATGATGTAATTTCACATTCAATTGGTAGGATAGATTCTATACCATACACTAATTGGAGATGTGTAAACCCCATGGAAAACTTCATGGATGTCCGATAGGCCCATAATGCTGAGAACAACATTGTGTGACAGCTTGTTTTGTGAACTCCTATAATCCATCGAAGCATGGTAATAAGAACCTTGTTGATTGCTTCAACTTGGCCATTAGCCTGCAGATAGTAGGGGGTTGACTTTTCATGTTGAAGACCCAACTTTTTTGTAAGCTCAGACATCATGAAGTTCCAAAAGTGGCTACCATGATCAGTGACGATATAATGTGGGATTCCAAATCGTGCAATGATGTGATTGAAAATGAAAAGTGCTGGAGTTTTTCCAGTGTTGTCGAATGTAGGCATCTCCTCAGCCCATTTCGTAAAATAATACACGACTACAATAATGTATCCATGCCCCTGGGCCGAGTGAGGGTTACAGGTCATGAAATTGATACCCCATTTAGCGAAAGGTCCAATGGAAACTATAGGGTGTAAGGGAGCGAGATGAGATCGTATCTTATTGTTGTATGTTTGGCAAGCATGGCATTTTTGAACGAAAGTAATACAATATTTAAATAAAGAAGGCCAAAAATACCTGCACGTAAGATCGTCTGGATAGTAGCATACCCAGACATGTGACCACCACATGCTCCAGAGTGGAATTCATTTAAAGCTTTCTCAACTTCATCATAGGTGAGACAACATTGAAAAATAGAGTCAACCCCACGGCGATAAAGAGTGTCACCGAGAATGATGTACTGACGGGCTTGGTAGCGTATTCAACAATGGTCAGTGCTAGACAAATCGGGCCAGAAATTCTGAGTTTGGAGATAGACAATGATATCCCCATACCAAAGGTCATCAGAACTGATCAGAAAAAGGGACTCATCAGGTAAAGAATCCTTTGCTACGTTTTTTGTCTCAGTGCAGGGAAGGTCACATATCAGTTTGGCAAGCACCAAGGATTTCTTAGACTTAGCACGTTCGAATTCTAAATCAAACTCCTGGAGAATGACTATCCATTTGGAGTATTTCCCCCCGAGCAATTGGTGGGTAAGAATGTGTTGCATGGGGTTGCAATCGAAAATTACAGTGGTCTTGCGTAGTAAGATATAGTGACAGAATCATTCGACAATTTGGATAGCTGCCAAGGCTAGTTTTTCAACATGTGAATACTTGGCTTCGGTAGTCATGAGACTTTGAATCAAATAATAAATGACATGTTTGTCGTGTAAATCATCTTCTTGGACCATAACCATGGCGATGGTCGAATCTGAAGAAGTGAGATAAAGGAAATAATCTTGACTATAATCGGGCAGGAAAAGTAGTGGGGTATGGGTTAAAGTCAATTTAAAAGCATCGAAGGCTTTGTTGGCAGTTGTGTCCCATACAAATTCAGATCCTTTCTTTAATATTCGATTAAATCCAAGTGTTAGCTCAGCGTAATTTGGGATAAAACGACGTAGAAAGTTTGCCTTCCCTTGAAAACTTTGTCGCTGGCGAAGTGAGGAAGGAGGAGAGAGATTGAGGATCACCTCGACCTTCAAAGGATCTAATCTGATCCCTTGAAGTGACACAATAAATCCTAGGAGTCAGGTGGACTACACACAAAAGACACATTTGTGTGGGTTTAAGCATATACAATAGAACCAACAGTGAAGGAAAATGGCTCGGAGGTGGGTCGGATGATCACTACAATGCATGGAATGCGCTGGTAGTTAATCTAAATATGGTTGTATAATGTGCTTAATATCATCGAAAGCATATGACATAGCACATTGAAATGTTGCACCGACATTATTTAAACCGAAGGGCAGTTTCTGATAGGAAAAAGTTCCCCAAGGACAAATAAAAGCGGTTTTGTGTTGATCCGTAGGTAAGATATTGATTTGATTATATCCGAAGAAATCGTCCATCAAAGAGAAGATTTTACTTCCAGTGCAATCATCGATGATTTGGTCAACGAAGGGGGTAGGAAATTTGTCCTTAGGACAAGATTTGTTGATATCCCTATAATCAACACAAACACGGATCGCACCTTGTTTCTTATTAATCAGAACTAGATTGGATACCCAATTAGTCAAAGCCACTGGATAAATAAATTCGGCTTTAAGAAGTTTTTCTACTTCAAGCTTAATAGCAGCCGCTTTATGAGGGTGGATCGGACGAAGCCTCTGCCAGATGGGTTTGGCGCCTGGGTACATCTTGATTTCATGTACAACAATATCGGGGTCAATGCCAGGCATCTCTTTGTAGCTCCACGCGAAGATGTCACGAAATTCTTGAAAAAGTGACTTATATGTGACAACCTCATCAGTGGAACAGGAAGCTCTGATGTGGACATTTTCAAAAACTCCAGGTTTAATAGAGATGTCAGGGGGGGTGGTGGGTGAAATGTTACTTAATTTTCCTTCGTATAACACATCGTGTGTGGATTCAGGAACCGAAGAAATAATGACAACGATCGATGGAGTTGAGATCTATTGGTAACTCTCGATGGTGTGTTGTTCGAGAAAGAGAATGGAATGATGATGTCCATCATCCCAAGGGGTATCTTCCATCAACATAACCAACATAATCATCTCGTCCGTGGGAAAAATAATGTGGAATGGATCAGGAGACGAATCACCGAGAGAGGGAGTAGAAGGGTCAGCCAATTGAATGGCTTGGTAGGCGGATTCAACTGGACTTAAAGGCATCTAGTCATCATAGCGAAGATAATCCTTGGGTGTGGGTACTATCCATGGGTCAGAAGACATGGTATTTTCTCGGACGGAGGTGGAGATCATGTTAATCGAGGCAACCAAAGGAGGTGGAACGTCGGGTGGTAGGATTGGAAATGTACCCATCATAGTGGAATCATTTAGTAGACCCACACCGGCATTCTCGTACCCAGGGGGTGTCTTTGCAATGAAAGGTACATTGTTGGTACGTGTATCAGAGTTAAAGAAGGCCAGTTGGTCTACTGTAACTACTTTTCCCTGATGTGGAAAGCACATGATACGGAAAAGAGTAGACACAACTGCATGCATGGAATCGATCCAGCTATGGCCAAGTAAAAGATTGTAATCGAGAGGAGCATAAAAGACCTCAACTTCAACGTTCACCATTTTTCCTTCTAACATAGTAGGAAATGATGGGAGGACACCATAAGGTTTAAAGCCAAAGTTGTTAAAGGATTTGAGTGTTTTGTGTGATTAAGTTAATGGAGGAGATCCAATGGATTTCTAGTAGGCAATAGACATGACACACGTTGAGGCACCCTCGTCAATAATTGTTCTACAAATGTTCTTGTCGGAGACAACAACTTGGATTTGAAATGAAAGCTGAGGGGGTAACCTTGGAATGTGATCTTCCAATTCAAAGATTATTAAATTTGTATCCATAGGGTCGATTCCACCGATAGCTTTCAACAGTGCCTTACATTTTGTAGGACAACTCTAAAGGATTCCTACCCTTCCCTTTTTTAGATTTATTCTTACCGGTAGGAGTCGATTGAACGACGTTCACTTCTGAAGTTATACCGGTGGGAGGGGTGGGCGTTGGAGCAGTTTGAACATTAGAAGCATGGGATTTGGGCATGTTGTGAGAGGTCTACGCAGATTGAGGTTGAGCATGGAAAGTACCTATCACACCATCAACGGCATGAGAAGATACTGGGGTTGTTGAGGTGGTTGTGGTAGAAGGACGAGGTGCATCAGGGAGTAGATCGTAAAGAGTACCCATTTGTGAATAAACGAGATCAAGATATTGGGCATGACTGATCGCCTGTTCTTCTATGACAACTTTTCCCATAGCAATGTATTTAGATATGTCATTCATGAAGGATTTTGTGAACCATTCTGCCAATATCTAATCAAGAAGATCGAGTTTGATTAGACTTCATCTTCATCTCCACTCATGAATGTGATCAGAGATATGAGTGGCTTTACTTTGCTTGAAATAACTCAAAATATCAGTCCTCGTTTCATAATGGATTGGCAACTGGTAGTGAGTGAGAAAATCCATAACTAGGGTATTGAAATCGGTGAAGAAGCCTCGTGGTAATTCTATATACCACTTCGCGGCTAAATCCGTGAGAGTTCGTTGAAAAATACGTAACTGAATGAGGTCATCCATCAAATATTTGGATTAACACCAAAGGTGGAAAGTCATTACATGATTGTTTGGGTCCTCTCCAGGTTTACCATCAAACTTAGGAATGTTGGATGGTAGTTTGGTTTCTATGACAGGCCAATGAGGAGAGTGAGGGATAGGGTCATTCAAAATTCAAGACAGATCATGGAGGTCCAAAGTGGAAAAAAAGGGTAACTATCTATTCACGTGAGGGTACTGGTGACTTTGGGGAGAAATTCTTATCGGTATACCAGTAGGACCATAAGAAGTTTGCATATAATGCGAAGATTCAGGCAGATTCGGTTGTTGGTGTGGTGGAAAATAGCCCATGGGGTTGTACTGATTAGGTACGTTCACTTGGAAAGGGATAGTAGACGGAGCGTTCGAACCCCAAATGGAATTGGAGGTCCCGAGGTAAGGTTGGCTTGTACCAGGGGATACGAAAGAGGTGACTTGAGGCTGTTGCCCCCCAGTTGATTGAGTATTTCCATGGGTAAGAAATTTCCTATACTGGGATAAAGTTGCGAGGATTTTCTGCCATAGGGTGGGGTGGGTGGAGGTTGTCTTCTGACTGGAGGTTGTGTCCCCATTGTGATTTGACTTCCAAGCGGGGGTTGAAAATGTACCCCGGGATTAAATTGTCTACCAATAGGAATCTGATAATTAGGTGTGAAAGATTGATTAAGGCCACCAGGGTCAGTTCCATCGGTGAGGGGTGGATAAGACCCTCTGGAAGGGGCTGAGGAAGTGTCAGAATAAAACCAGGAATAGGATTGTGCCCAGGAGGAGTGAAGACTCCAGGAGTTTCGGATGGGACTTGGGTAGGAACAGAAATAGAAGCATTCAACGCATTATACCCAAGAGGAAGTGATGGGATCTGACTAGGTAAAGGTGGTGTGCCAATAGGTGTTTGGCTAGCCACCGTATTCCTGATGGGAATAATCGTAGTATTTGGGACCATCATGGAATCGGTCTGCTGAAGAGGGGTGGTTGAACTGGAACCAATTGACAATGCTTCTGAACTACGAAAATAATAGCACATTGTATTGTTAAAGTGATCTAAAGGTATCGTAAACGTGTAATATGTTTCGAGAGGTTCGAAAGAGGTAGGTATTTCAACTCATATCTCTGAGGTAGGAGGGTTCCTTCTAGAAGTCAGATTCTGAGCTATGTCAGTGTTCAAATAAGGATCTTCATTAAGGGCGACAACAATTTTGGGAGGTAATCCAGAAGTGTCGATAATAAGTTCTTCGGACAAATTGAGTCGGAGAATACGTCTCTTGTATCCAGGAGGTAGGTGGAAAGCTTCTAGAGGGTCAGAAACAATTCAAAATCTCTCTAGAGAATCGATCCTTTTCGGCTGTGAAGGTACGTGGTCCTAGATATCACTCTGTTGAGGAGAATCCTCTGGTGGGTTAGAAGGCAAGGGTTGAGAAACTTTCAGATCTTCCAGAGGTAGTCCTTGCATCCTACGTGAATGACGTGGAGAGTCAATGTTGGTTGAACCAAAAAATCTACGGAAAAAATCTATGGCCAACTACGTAAACAAAAACTCGCTAGTAAAATCTAGGAATCAAAACCAAGCAAACAAGACCTTCCTATTCTGAAGTCACTAGTTGGTGATGAAATCCAACATCATGAAGTCGAGATAAGAAGGGGTTGGGCTAAGGTGGAAAAGTTATGTTGACGACCTGCTTAACAGACTTACACCCTAGTGCAAGATCCCACACATAATCATGGGTATACCCTCCAAGGATCTCGAGTGAGTCTGGTCTACGTCGATTCCAGGTACTGTGGATAATTGCCCCTCCACAGTCACCTTGTTTAAGACCCTAAGAAGATAGGCTACTAAAGTTATCACAAACAACGGTGATGCCTGGGGGAACATTCGACAGTCTGATCCACACGCAAGGGCAGAGTATTGAGCCTGAAATCAACTTGAGAGGATTCCACTCATCGTTGTGGGTATACCTTAAAGAGACCCCCATAATACATGTAATCTCTACACTTAGACCAACAAAGCAGGGTGAGTGACTCTGCCAATCTCAATGGGACCTCATGTTTGACCCTTGTGTGAGAAGGGCTTCCAAGGAAAAAATGTTGCAAATGGATTTGGACACTCCATCACAAGATACTATTGTGTGTTTTGTGCTTTGGAGAGTGTATCTCACTGCCTATTCCAAAGCTCTAGCCTAGCTAATGTTGGTGTAAAATATCCCTAGAAAAAGTTACTAGTTGAATTTTATAGTTTTGCAATATTATTAAAGGTTATTGTTACTCAAGAGGAAGACGGGAATGAAACCGATGTTATGTGAGACTTTGACCCAATAATGCGCAAATAGAAATGAATGATGCAAACTTTCGTTTAATGAATTCTATCTACAATAGGGAGAAAGAATGTTTCTAGAACAATGAAAACTATGATGTACAATTCCTTTCTTTGAATGCAATACCAAACAATCATCAACAATGTAATTTCACTATTCATTCTCTTTCAATGTTTCAAATGCCAATATTTTCTGAATAAATGATTGCTTTAAAGACTAAAAAGACTTTAATTTTTTCCTTTCCAGAAACCAAGATAGGAATGGAACTAAGAAAGGATAAGCAATCAATGAAAATAAAACACTCAACAAACACCCAAATCGATCTTTCAATGGAGATAAAAATAAAAATTGATAAGAAAAAGTTTCTTCAAATATGAATAAGAAATTTTTTTTTGATCATTAAGCAATCCAGAAGATGTAACCAACCTACAAATCCAAATCCAAGCCAATACCTTTGATCGAGAAAGCACTCGAATGCAAGTCCAGAGATTATATCCTTGTCGATAAAAATAAAAAACAAAGATTGAAAAAATATCAAAAGTGAGGTGTTCGATTTTTCGAAACCAATCAAGATCGAGCTGAAACAATCAGTAAAATTCAAGAACTGGAATTAAAAATCCTTTCCCAACTGACTAAAGAAAAACTGGGACACAGTAGAAGCCAAAATTCAACACACAAAAAAAAATCAAACGCCGCCGTAGGCGGGCAGTATAACACAGTGCGGAAATGAATGATTTCCGCGAGCCAGAAACATGCAAGGTGCGGAAATCCCGCGCTGGAAGGAACTACCAGGGTGCAGAAATGAATGGTTTCTACAGACTATCTATAAGGTGCAGTGCATATGTGTTTGAAAAATCAATAAATTTGGGGAAAAAGGCAAAACATTTAAGTGGACTTTTAAACCCAGGGAGAGTGAATGGGTCTCCCAGAGACTCGGAGATTGATATCAAGTAAAAAGAGTATGTCGAAATAAAATAGTCAACAAAAAACTATAAACTAGTTGTTGGTCCCCAGTCGAGTCACCAATTTTGTTATTGGGTAAATCGGTAGATGCAGACATGAACTGATCCCCCTAGATCCACCTGGATCTAGAACAAAATGAGACGGAACAAGACGATTTCCCTAAGTTGCAATCATTGAGTTTACTATCCAAAGAGGAATAGATAACATACCTTATGAATCACTTCCTTATATATTTGTTGTCCCTTCTTCACCCCAATGATCTTGTAGAATCAGATCTGCGATAACAAAAACCAACTGATGTGAAAGCAATAATAGTAGAACTCAATGACAACCTAAACATGTGATCAAGGAATCATGTAATAAAATACTAATCATTTTATGGGAAAGAGACGTGTCACCGTATTATATTAATGAAAAGTGGAAGATACAACCAAATTGCCTTGATGTCACAAGTTCCCTTTTAGTGGTCCTTCATCCCAACACACACATACACTTGCTCCAAAATTCGCATGAAGATGATCCACAAAAGCTTGATGGACAAATGGAGTCCTCAAGCATCACTAAGAATAGGATTCTTCACACAATCTTCAACCTATTCTCTCACCAATTCTTTCCCTGATCTTGCTCAAATGTGCTTAACCTTTTCCACGAGAAGCCCATGATTATATAGGAGAAGGTGAAGTGGTTAAAAGGATGAGAATGATCCCACCAAATCAGAGAAACCAGTAGGATCACAACCATACGGATGCCACCTCACATTCTAGAAGATTCCCCTTTTAGAAACTTCGTGAAACCTCTTTCCTTTTTTATCTTTGGAAGGCCGCCGCACTCTGCCTATATAGCAGCCTGCGGAAATCCTGTAGGCCAGCTATAGGGCAGCCTGTGGAAATGATGGATTTATGCACTGTGTAGTATGGGCAGCCTGCGGACCCTTTCTAAAAAGCAGCTTTGTAAAGGAGGAAAGAAGTTTCTCTTCTCAGGCAAAAGTCATGTTGGGAGCCTGAACACATGTATGTGATATCATCATTAGAATGACCAAAATAATGTGTAACAATACAACCGAGAGGGATTACAAAATTGAGAGAATTGAAGCAAGATGAGTTCAGAAGCATTGGAGCAGAAGATTTTTCTACAGAGATGCAGAGACTTCATGATCGAGTCAAAGAGAAGCTATAAGACAGCAGCCAAAAGTCGACCAAAAAAGGAGAGAAGTTCAATTTGAAGTCGGAGATGAAGTTTTAGCACATTTTAGGAAGGCAAGGTTTCCAAGGGGAACATATAACAAGTTAAAGATGAAGATGATAGGACCATGCAAGATCCT
>JASDQU010816672.1:8570-26951 GCA_032191745.1 Picea mariana
AGAAGGTGGAGTAGAGTCATCAAATAGAAGATGAGATTGGTTGTCATCCCAGAAATGACAACTATCCATATACCAATTATCACAATTGACCTCGAAAGCATACCAAGCACATATTTCTTACTTATATTTTTTCGTGATGTAATCGCCAATTATCTCCATTTTATATCTTTCCTAACTTATAAGTGTGATCTCTTGAATAGTTGGAACATTGGCTTGCATGCTCTCAACATCTCATATAGCTTTGTCTATGCACATGAGCATGTCAAATAATTTTTTTGAGCACACTGCATATCCTTTGGAAACACTACATATAATATATCGAAAGAAAGATATGAAAATATTCTATCCAATGGCACTGATTTGGCACCAATATGAGCACCTTATCAAAATTTATGAGCTCTGAAGTCTCGCGACTGTCACGAAAAAATGTGAAAAATGTTGATTTTAAATCAACGATATCTTCACTTCCGGAGCTCCGATTTAGATGATGTTTTTTTGAAATTGGCTAATTTTGCAAGAGGAAATCAGATATACAATTTTTTTGAGTGAATTTTTCACCGCTTGCTACACAAACTGGTAAAATCATGCAGTTGTTCTTGGAAAAACCCTGAAAATTTGCTAATTTTAAATCAATGATATCTTGGCCTCCCGAACTCTGATTCATGCAAAAAAAAATTAAGGGTTTTTTTTTCGATAGGAACTCAGATATATAACCAGTTTCATCAAATTATGCACAGAAAGTTACAGGAATTGACCTGAGTCTTGCGGCCCTTTCTTCTTCGTTTGAAAACGTGCAAAATAGAAAACAAAAATTTCCCCTTTTTCGTGGCCAAAAAAAGAGTTTTGATACCACTTGTTAAGTACCAAATATATGCAAATAAAATCTCACACAAGATATAGAAGAAATCCCACTTTATTATATGAAAACCCTTAAGGTAGGGAAACACTATACAATCGCTTCTTTTAAGGAAGAAATCCACTCCTAATCATTTGCCTCTTTGAGGGGGCGACCTCCTAATGAGCTCTGCCCCAAATACAATACTTCTCAACATTCCCATTACATTGTTTACACCCCTTTATATAATACTACCCACTACCTAAGAACATTCTAGAGGACGAACCTTCTAGTAATCCCTCTTACATTTAATGTGTTCACACTAGACCTTATTTATTAAAAGTGGCCACCATACATAACAATACATATCTACTATTTTCCCCTTGGGAATCTCCCTAGGTACCCCATATTATCCCCCTAGCTACACTACACAACTGTGTCAGTTATTTACTAGGAAGAAGCATTTAGATGCTTTGCCTTTGCAACTAATGGTGGTATAGACACATTTTCAGCAGTGGGGTTTAAACTTCATCGGAGAATTTAAAGATAACTTCATTAATGGCCATAAGTGGGTTTTGAAAACTACCGATTACTTTACTATATGGGTTGAAACCATTCATACCGAGAGAGCAACTAAAAGGGTAGTGATGTGCTTCATTGAAGAAAACAATATAACAAGGTTTGGTGTGCTAGAAAATATTGCGACAGATAATGCAAAGGCGTTTAGTTCCACCAAGTTGTCCACATTTTTCTTTGATTATGGATCATACTATACCATTTTTTAAATTATTACCCATAGGGAAATGAGTTAGCATAATCAAGTAATAAGAACCTTATGACGATTTCCAAAAAAGTGGTGGCTGATAACAAGAGGAATTGAGATGGTAATATAAAATATGCATTATGGGTGGACATAATCACCAAGAAGCAGGCGACAGGGATGAGTCATTTTCAGTTGGTATATGGGTTTGATGTCAAGTTATTTATCCACTTAAATATTCCCATATACTAGTCGTCGCAACATTTTACTTTTGACTAGCGTGTGGTTCATGTACGCATCAATCAGTTGATAGAACTAGAAGAAAATCGTAGAAAATCATTAGATCAATCGATTGATAGCCAAGAGAAGATCAAGAGTACTTTCAATAAGAGAGATTGTGAAAGATTATTTGAAGTTGGAGACTTGGTCTTGATGTGGAACAAATGAAAGAAAAATCCTAGGATGCATGGCAAGCTTAAGAACTCGTGGTTTGGTCCTTTCAAGATCCATGGAAAAGCAGGAACTAATTATTTCAATTCGAGTCATTTAAATGGTAAGAAGTTTTCTCTGCCTGTAAATGGGAAAATTTAAAGTTGTATTATCTAAATGGTTACTAGTGCCTTGACATAAAAAATAAATAAATAAATAGTATAATAAATAAATAAGCTCCTTGGAGCAATAGTTTAGAATAGTTGCTTTAATCTCTTGCAATTGTTATCATTTAGGTACATTGCATAGTTTAGAGCCATTTTTTATGTTGCACATTTCATCTTATTGATTTATGTTTATATTTTGATGGTGGTTTGATATGGATCTCTGGGGTGACAATATCACACTTTGTTGTCTATTTGATAATTTCTTGGTTGAGGTGATTGTAGGTGCAGGCGTCTCCCCTTCTAGAGCACATGTCCCCATGTTGGAGCCACTCTTGCCACACACATTGCATGGAGATCCATGCAACAAGATCTCATGGTCTTGTAGCAATTTTAAAGAAGCATGCATGAGCTTATTCCAAAGCACAGACATAAGTCATAATACCCATGTCATCACCACACACACACACACACACACATATATATTCAAGAACATGGATGGTTTCCTTGGTCATATATTATAGATTTTAACCTTCTACAATATTTACTTCAAACATATTTTCAGTAAAAGAACAAAAAAGATACAATGGAAAAAGCACACATTACACARAGATTTTTCCCCTGGAAACCCAAACCGGGAAAACCAACATATTCTATATCCATTCATAGTGATACATTGTTTACAATACAATATACATATAGGAGCCAGCAACATCCAAAACCCTAATCCAATGACATGGATTAGTCAAAAACCCTAATTCCTTAACTGGAAATAGAAAACAATCGTAAAAAACCATGTGCCAAAAAACCACCCAACAATGGACACAAAAATTGAGGCGACATGAAAAACGAGGAAAAAATGTGACATGTTTCCCGAGGCAAAAAAAAATTCTCCAGGGCGTTTCCCCCTACACCCCACAAGAGGGGGCCTAGTGGCCCCCCTCAAACCCCCCTGCATGCCCAACGCAACGTAGACACTACTAATCATGCAAATAATATAACACATACCCAACATTCTCCCACTTGTTGTTTTCTTTTGATACAGGGGGTTACAGGGTTACATAGTCAATAATCCAAGGAAACAATGCCCATGGATCCTCTACACCAAGAGAACTTCTCAGTGCTCACAGATTTTGTTAATGAATCTGTAACATTCTTCAAAGTGTCCACTTTCATCAACAACACTTTCTTTTCTTCAACCATGTTTCTCACAAAGTGATATTGAATATCAATATGCTTTGTCTTTGAATGATAAGTCAGGTTCTTCGCCAGAAAAATTGCACTTTGACTGTCACAATCTATCCTTACAACTTTTTGTACCATACCAATACATGAACACAATCTTTGTAACCATATTTATTCCTTACTTGCATGAGTGGCTGCCATGTATTCAACTTTTGTAGTTGAAAGTGCCACTACATCTTGTCTTTTGCTCATCCAACTGATTGCTCCTCCAAACAGGTTAAACACATACCTGCTTGTAGATCTCCTATGATCCAGATCTCCATCCCAGTCTGCATCCACAAAGCCATGTATATCCAACACTCTGTACAATCTCGGTCTTCCTTGGTAGCACAATCCATAGCTAGCAGTGCCACGCAAATACCTGAAAACCTTTTTACTGTTGTCCAATGCTCATTCCCTGGTTTTGACATATACCTGCTCAAAACTCCCACTGCATGTGCAATGTTCGGTCTAGTACGGACCATTGCATACATCAAACTTCCAACTGCACTTGCATATGGAACATGAGACATGTCCTCCTCCTCTTCTTGTGTCTTGGGACACTGATTCGCAGATAACTTTACACCAACAGGAATAGGAACCTTGACCGGTTTACATTCCTGCATATTAAATCTCTGCAATATTGTCTCGAAATATTTTCTCTAATTTAACCAGAGTTTCCTCTTTTTCCAATCTCTTTTAATTTCCATGCCCAAAATTAAATTTGAAGCACCGAGATCCTTCATGTCAAATTTAGAGGACAACTGAGTTTTCACATCCTGGATAATCTCCTTGTTGTTTCGTATCAACAACATGTCATCCACATGCAAGACCAAATAAATCAAATGATAACCAATTAATTTAAAATACACACAGTGATCCTCTTTGCTTCTTGTGAAGCCATGTCCCAACATATACGTATCAAATTGTTGATACCACATCCTTGGTGATTGTTTTAAACCATATAGGGACTTTTTCAACTTGCATACCATCTCCTTCTTTCCCTTCACAGCAAAGCCTTCTGGTTGCTTCATATAGATTTCTTCTTCTAGATCCCCATGTAGGAATGTTGTCTTAACATCCATCCGTTCTACTTCAAAATCAAATGCAGCAGCAACGAATAACATAAATATTATAGAATTTAACTTGGCAACAGGAGAAAAAATCTCACCAAAATCAATTCCATCAACCTGGGAATAACCCTTTGCTACTAACCGAGCTTTGTATTTCTCCACTTTTCCTTCTACATTCAGATTCTTTTTAAATACCCATTTGTTGTTAATGGGATTTCTTCTACTCCACTAGAACCCAAGCCTCATTCTTATCCAAGGCTGCCATTTCTTCATCCATGGCCTTTTTCAAGAGCTTTCCATCCTCTGAATCCACTACCTCCCTGACAATTCTAGGATCATCATCAGTAATAGACAAAGCAAAATTTGAATGAAAATCAAATGGAGTATACCTTTCCGGTAGCCTTCTTTCTCGAACCAATCTCCTCAATACTGGAGTATGAGGATCTTCTGATTCTGATTCTTGTTCTTCTGTAGAGTCTGATTCATCATCCTTTAAATCAAACTCTATTTTCTCTAGTTCTTCCTTACTTTGTAGGACTTCATGTTTAACAACATCCTTCATTTCTCTAAATACCACATCTCGGATATACACAGCCTTCTTAGTTTATGGGTTCCAAAGCTTATAACCTTTGAGACCATATTTATACCCAATAAAGATACACTTTTCAACCTTCATATCTAGCTTACTCTTGTTTTCCTTTGGAACATGAACATAAGCTTCACAGCAAAATACCTTGAAATGTGTGAGAGAAGGTTTATTACCAATCCATACTTCTTGTGGAGTCTTGTCATCCAGCACTGATGAGGGTGATCTGTTGACAATGTAACATGCAGTACCCAGTGCCTCTACCTAGATTTCTTTCCCTAACCCTGCACCATTGAGCATGCACCTTGATTTTTCCATCAACGTCATGTTCATCCTTTCTACAACTCCATTCTACTGAGGTGTATATGAAGTAGTCTTCTTCCTTTATATACCGTACTTCTTACAGACTTCTTCAAATTCATTCCCGTAGAACTCTCCGCCATTATCTGTCCTCAACACCTTAATTATTTTCTTTGTTTGATTCTCAACAAGAGAATTAAACTCGTTAAACCTGTCAAAGACTTCAAATTTATTCTTGAGGAAATATATCCAAGTATTCCTTGAGAAGTCATCTATAAATGAGACATAGTACATAGATTTTCCCAATGATGGGACCGACTCAGGTCCAAAAACATCATTGTGAACTAGCTGTAAAATTTCTTCTTCCCTCATTGCACTAGAGGGGAATCTTACCCGATTCTACTTCCCATATACACAATGTTCACAGAAATCAAAATCCAGAGAGCAGTTAGACATAAATTCAACCATAACTTCACCATGTAGTAGTCGAAGACCCTTCTCTCTGATATTCCCCAGTCTTTGATGCCACAGCATAACATTTTCTCCAGAGACTGTAGGAGTTCTTTCTTCTTCAACTCCAATATCAGGAACAATGGAACTATTACACCCATCACTAATAGTGMTTCCTTTCAGTTTATATAGAGTTCYAAACCAAACTCCCTTCAACAATACCATTTCTCCTCGAACCATCTTGCAAGTTTCCTTTTCAAATATTGTTTTTACCCCTGCATCGTCCATTTTTCTTAGAGAAATTAAATTTCTGGYCAAACCTGGGATGTGCATAACACCAAGTAGTGTTCTAATCCTTCAATCTATGAGCCTCAACTTGACTTTTCCTCATCCTATGATTCTGGTTGTCGAATCATCACATAGGAAAACATTACCTCCATCATACCTTTCATATTCATAGAACCGCTCCCTGTGAGGAGTCATGTGAAAGGATGCACTTGAGTCAACCAGCCATGCCTCATGATCTACATGTGTGCTTGAAGAAGCCAAGTACACATCCCCTCCTTCTTCCTTGGAGGTATTTTATTTTGTAGAAAGAGATTCTTCAGATCCCTTCTTTTTCTCAACTTTGGATCTACACTGCTTCTTGTAGTGCCCTTCTTTTCCACATCTCCAACATACATTTACAAAATTTCTGGGAGACTTAGATCTTCCCTTAGACTTAGATCTCCCACTTGAGGACTTATATCTATTTCTTTCTTGGGAGCATCCTCTTACAAATAATGCATCTGTGCTTTGTCCATCCATTTTCTTTCGTCTCATCTCCTCCGACAACAAGGATGAGACCACTTTATCAAGTTTCAAGGCGGTTGTATTACTACCTATGGCCACAACCAAACTATCCCACGAGTCTGGTAAAGAACACAGTAAACTGATACACTTATCTTCATTTGAAATTGTAATCTCAATAGATACTAACTGGCTTACCACAATATTGAAGGCGTTCAAATGCTTTGCCACCGATTCTCCATATCTCATCCTCGGGTTATACAACTTATTTCTCAGGAATAGTTTATTTACTAGGGACTTAGACTGATACAACTTCCCCAACTTATCCCATAAATCCTTGGTTGTATCTTCCTCTGACACATTCAGTAATATTGAATCCAAGAGACACAGTCGGATTGTGCTCTTCGCCTTTCGATCCAACTTTATCCAGTCATCTGTTGAAGTTCATGTAGGTGCAATACCCGGATCCAGCATGATCCACTGATCTCTATCCATCAATAGATCTTCCATCTTGAGCTTCCACAACTCAAAACTTTTCCCATTAAACTTCTTGATCTCCATTTTTGAATTGCTCGCCATTTATTTTCACCTGAAAAGTCAATACCATGGATCTCCCACTGTAACAAGGCTTATCACAGTCCCGAGCCAAACCCTTGACCACAAAGGTTTCCCCCTGAAGCCAACAAAGATCTGATACCAAATGTAGATTTTAACCTTGTACAATATTTACTACAAACATATTTTCAGTAAAAGAACAGAAAATATACAATGGAAAATACACACATTGCGCAGAGATTTTTCCCCTAGAAACCCAAACCGGGAAAACCAACATATTCTATATTCATTCATAGTGATACATCATTTACAATACAATATACATATAGAAGCCAACGACATCCAAAACCCTAACCCAATGACCTGGATTAGTCAACAACCCTAATTCCTTAACCGGAAATAGAAAACCATCGGCAAAAATCGTGTGCCGAAAAAACACCCAACAATGGACACGAAAACCCCCCTGCGTGCCTGACGCAACGCAGACACTACTAATCGTGCAAAGAATACAACACATACCCAACATATATTTGGTTAGGATGGTGTACCATATCACCCCTTTCTCACCCACTTTCAGTATATTGAACTCCAACAATTTCATCATCCATTTTATCCATATTGGAGACATATTGCATGTATTTGCATAATCCTTAGTGAAAAAAAAAAGTATTTTGGATTAATTGAATGCTTTTCCTAGGTTTTGACTAAGGTTTTGAATATCAATTATTTAAAAAATGATTAATATCACTCTAGCTTGGGCGCCTTAGTCATTTTTGCCAAAATTTTACTAGGAAAGTGACTTGAAGCGTTAACAATGGAAAATGAAGTGGGGCGCACCTTCTTAGAGCCTGTTATCCATCAAAGTTGCACTAGGATGGACTTCCAGCGAGCCACCAAAGATTGAACATTATTGTTCAAAGTTCAGACTGTCAATAAAGACCAACTTTTTCACGTTTCCATAAAAAATTGTAATAAGAGATGTTGCATAATGAACTTGTAAAAGGTATTAGCCACCTTAGTCCTAAGCATGAGTTATACTCTGGAGTGTTTTTTTTACTTATTTATTATATTTTGTCGTTCAGGCAATTTATAATTTATGAGTTTTTTCACTCAATCCCTCCAGAGATGGAGTATATACCAATGGTTAGGCCTTAGCATGGATCTATGCCTAGTGTCTAATGTATATTACCATGATAAACATACTCCTAGAGTCTTATGGAAATGTGCTAAGTCCCCCTTAGGTTTTTTTAATTTTTCAGTTAATTAAAAATTTGTCACAAATCGATAATTTTTTAATTAAAAAATAAAGATGTATTAAAAAAGTGGTACTTGGGGACTTCATATGCCTTAGAGGTGCTCATTTTTGGACCTAGAGCACCCATATTACCTAAGTACCCACTTGATTGAGCAAAATTAGTGATTTTAATCACTTAAAAATCAAATTTGCTCAAAAAACCCAAAAAAGTCGAAATAAATCAAAGAAAATCAGCAAAGGCAAAAATCAAAGAAACATGTGGAGACATGTTGGAGACAAATAAAGCCTCAAAAGACTATGTGGCAGCAAAAGGTTGATTCTTATTGGAATAAAGTGGCACATATATGGTTGTGTTTTGAGCATGTGCCAATAAAGGGGTGCACAACTCTTGAGAGGTGGCGCATTCCCATGAGGGGCAGCCAACCTCTTGAGAGGTGGCACCCCCATACTCCTTCATTTTTTACAAGTGGCGAATTGGGTGAGGTTTGTGAGATGTGGCAGCCACACTCTCCACATTTGGCATGGGTTTCTCCTCCAAGTGGTGTGCCCTCCTCCTCAATAAACTCTTTTTTCTCTGTTATATAAAGAAGCATCCTCCCATTGTAAAAGCTAGTTAGAGTTGGGCTAAGAATTGCTACTGCATTGTAATTTGTACTATCATTGTGAATTGGAATAAAAGGCTTTGGAGGCTACCATCTTGTGTCAATTTCATGTGTGGAGCATCTATGTCAATGTGCTAATTTATGAGGTATATTTGCAATTTCGTTTTTCTTTCTTTCAATTGTTAGTAAGTGGCCATTCTAGTGGAGCTATCTCCAAGTTGGATAAGATTAGAAAATTTTGCTTGCTTGATAGTATTACTGCTTATGTACATCTGAAAATTTTATAATACATATTCATTTTGCTTAATGTGTATGTCTTTATGAAGCGTTCTATGTAGATAGCATCATTCTACTAATCCTTTGTTGGCAAGAGATTTATAAGTGTTGCAGGTTCTCATACTTGGAGAGGAGATTGGTCTTGTTTGTACATATCTTTGTCTTCAATATCCAAGAAAGACATAGTCCCTCTTTGACCCATCAACAAGACTCCATTTGCCCAAGTTTCCAGAAAATCAAAGTGATTCCTTTCCTCTCTTTCTCACTCTTTAAATTTCTATTTTGGTTACTTGTTTCAAAGTATATATACAAAGTAAAGTTTAAGGATGAATTTTTTAAATCACTTTGTATGTTTTAAAGGCAAGAAGATAGATCTTAAAGCTATTTCGGAAATCTTGCTTGCTAGTGGCTAATTTTTTTCCTTAATCTTTAGAGAATTTATCATAGATAAAGGTAGTCACATTTCAAGGGTTTAAAAGTTAAATTTGAGAAAAAATTTACCGCTTTTATGTTTTAGGACAACAAATATTTCAGTAAGAAAAGGGCTTTGTTTAATTAGTTTAGACTTAGAGATTTCGCTAACTTAGCATAGAATTTTACATAGAAATTTTCTAGTTTCATATACTAATAACCAATACACTCTAAAAGTGTTTTTGGCCACATTTGTTATTGTTTGTTGGTTGTTTTGTACAGATTTGTGCAAGGACAAAAGGATAGCCAGTCCAAATCTTGAAGATTTAAAGCAACCAAGAAGCCCAAAGTGACCCAATTTTATCAAGAAACTTGTAAAAAGGGGCATTTTTGGCTTTGATCCATATATAAGGATCCTTATCTCTCATTTTAAGATATCTCAAAGACTCTTCAAAGAGCAATTGTAACCGTGATAATAAAATTAGTGAGCCAAAGGAGGCCTCACTTTGCTTTTCCCCCCAGGGGGTGTGTCGTGTTTTGAGATCTTTGTCTTGGCTTTTTTCATTGTCCCTTTTGTTTTAAGTTCTTTAACAAGTTCACATTCATCTCTAAAGATAAAACAAACCATAATCTAGTTTAGATTTCCTTTTCGCAATCACAATAATCTTTAATTGCTAAGTTAGTTCAATTTCTGCAATTTTTCAAAGTTTGCAAATAACATGTCTCCTCAGCTCCTCCAAAAGAGGTTGGTCAGTGAAGACATTAGTAATTAGAAAACATTTCAATTTCAGCTCTCAGTGCGGTTCCTGACCCTTCCAATTGCGAGCTAGTCTCGATTTGTTGGAAGTAAGTTTCATACACGTTGAGTTGGTCAGTGGTGATATAATAATTAGGGAAATCTCTCAATTTTTTTTCTTGTTTAAAATAAACAATTCCCCTYAGCTCTCAGTGCGGTTCCTGACCCTTCCAATTGCGAGCTAGTCTCGATCTGTTGGAAGTAAGTTTCATACACGTTGAGTTGGTCAGTGGTGATATAATAATTAGGGAAATCTCTAAAGTGGTTAGCTTAATGCGAGGGAAAACGCCTTAAAGTGACCTATGAAGTAAGGAGGGCCCTCTTGGGACCTGGCTTCCCACCCGTTTTGGACATCCATCACTTTGAGTGAGTTTATTGGTGAGACCATTCGGGTTTCAGTAAACTCTCCGCAAGTTTCCAAACAAAGAGATAACCTCCAAGGAGGCCAAACACTCTCATTGACTCAACATCAATTTATCTTAATAAAATACATGAACTACACTGCCCACGATTACCTTTAAGGCACTGGTCTCATATTACACACTTTGCAAAGCCATATGCTTCATTTACCTTTCAGTTATTTACTTGAAGAAAATTTGATTTTACTTGCATCTAACAACTGTGTCTAAGTATCCTTTATGCAAGTACATGCTTAATGTTTATATCGTGGTGAATAATTGATCTGTGTATTTTCACTTCATGGTTGATTGTTGAAAGAATAAAACTCCTAGATTTATTTATTGTACTTAGTTTAGTTCAAGCCTTAGTATATTTGTTAGGGACTATCCCCCTTGGCTTCGCTAGGAGTTATCCTAGACAGAGGAGTTGATGATTAGGTGACAGCACCTTAACTCTCACTTGCCCCCAAGGACACACCGAGTGGATTGAAGATTTCTTCCACATCTCCTAGGTGTGTATAAGGCGGCAATAGAGCCCACATAGATGATTGTAATGTGATTTGATATAACCTTTGGATCTTAAAAAGGGAGGAACAGCCCTCTTTCACTCATTTTAGTTGTTTTCATGAGAAATATTGTAAAAGGATTATGTTGTGGGCCTAGCTTCTAGAAGAGAGGCCAAGACCTCTCTACAAGCCAAGCACCCCCCCTCATTGAGCTAGTTGTTAGAACTAGTTGTTACAAACTTACTATTGGGGTTTGTTGGCTCATTTTCTATATATACAATGAGTATTTGAGTGTTGATATTTTTCTTTCTAAAATAGCTATGGGTTGGTCTTGTGGTGCACCCTAGAGGTTGGGGTNGAGTGTTGATATTTTTCTTTCTAAAATAGCTATGGGTTGGTCTTGTGGTGCACCCTAGAGGTTGGAGTTTGTTTGTTGCTTGAATCTACTTTTGTTGGAATCTCTTCATCAGAGTATCATGAAGTTGCATTTTCCTGGTAACATTGTTCTACCTTAATAAAATATGATCATGGAAAATTTTCTTGCTTTCTTTCGCTCAACTTATGGTGAAATGCATTTAAAAAAAATTCTTGGTAATTTCCAGTTAAGGATAACTTGTTTACTCTAGCATGGTAAAGTGTTGAAGATCTCTGTGTTGCCTTAGAAAACAAGGTACAGGGATATTTTCAGCCTATATGCTTCAACTGATGAACCCTCATCCTCTCTGTAAGTTGGCTTCCCTCTAAATCCATTAGACCCTGTGTACCCAAGGAATGAATGAAGGCACTAGTGCCCTTTTTCTGTAGCCCCAACTTTTCCATTCAACATTTTTGTGTTCAAACATAGGTCTAGGAGTTCCCTTGCATGCCCAGGACAGACCTATGTTCATAGAGTTTACCCAGCTCTTAGAGAAATAATCCTTGGTGGTTGAACTCTTCTCAAGCCCCCTTAAATATGGAAAAATAAATATTAGAACACATCTTAATAACAACATATTTGATTGGGTTGAATCCCACTATGTTCCTAGGAGTCATTTTGTGCACCAACAATAAGAAAATCATTAACTTTTGTCCATAACCAGAAATATATAAGGTTGATTTCCATTGTTTGACAAAAGTGTGAATGATTTTTTCTAATATTTGTATAAAAGCTTGTCATTCTGTTGTTTGTATTGCTAGTCTTAGAAATAAAATTGTGAGCTTGAAACTTTGTTTCTAGAAAATCTGAGGATTTTAACAACCTTTAATGCTCTATTTGTTTATCTCATCTAGAATTGAAAGAATGGTCATAATCCTTGGAAGGAAATCTGAATTTATTTACTTTTGAAACAAAGTATCTTTGGATGGTAATTTTATTATATTCCTGAAGTATTTAAAGATTCACAATACCTTACACCAGTACAAATCTAAGGCTGTCAAATTTGGGTGCCAAGGTTGTGTTATAACTTCTTGATAGAGATATATGAGTACATCATTTTAATTTTTCATAACAACATTTATTTCATTGTTTGCATACTGGTTTTAGAGTCATAATATGCTGGAAATTCTTCTATGTGCCATGTAAATTTATTTTCAAAGTGGTCTGAAATTTGAAAAGCATTACAACAACACTTATTTTGAATTGATATAATCTTTCTCTGTGGTAAATATCCCTTGTGGAAATGAGATATGAAACAAACCATAACATTGTTCAATTTGATTTCAGTGGTTCTAAGTCCTAAGATAAATCACACACGATTTTTGAGAAGTTTGCTTAAAGTATCAAACAAGTCTTTGATTATTATATGTTCTTTGAACTTCTCATAATTAATTTCCAACGTAACAAAACACACAACACCACATTGGCAAGATCACTACAAACAAAGAAATATCATTCCCTTTATGCTGGTCCCTTTCGAGCCATAGGATCAAAATCTTTCTTAGGGAATCCCCTCGGAGTTGATCCCATATCATCCTTAAGAGAAAGAAGGAAAACTAAGGTGACAATGGTTGGTCTTCCAAGTTCCACATAATTGTTATCTAATGAAGATCTTATACTATGTGGTGACAAATCAAGTGGCAACATGAAATATGGGGATTTTCCTATGATACAAGGCCTTTCCTCCTTTAATTTTACTTGTATATATCATTGTTGGAGTTACTTCACACACACCTAGGATTTCATTTTCCTAAGGTTTTTCCTTGTTTATTAGTCATTATTAGTCATTATCCAGTCTCCTATATTTTAGGAGAGAATATTCCACCTGGAGAATATTCTCTTCAGTTGGCACTTTAGTTTGACTAGTTGAGGTGAGTCTAAATGTTGCATTGGTTTTGTCACCATGCAACATTGGGATCATCACCATGGTAATGTGCATTAGCCTTGATTTCATCACCAGACTGACGCATTACCCTTGATTCCTTGATCTACTCCTCACTACACTTTGTTTCAGTCAGTTAACTGAAAACTGGTTGACTAGTTAACTCAGCTAGGTGCCAGTTCACTCATGTAACTGTCTGAGAGACTAGACTAGGTGGTATTTCACTCCTGTAACTGTTGGTGTGTGTCCATATCACTCTATACCACCACTATGGTGCATTGGTTCTCCTCTAGTGCGCATTATGTAATATCCCCACTTTGGGACATCATTATGTTACAGAGTATTATGATGACCAAAGTAGCCAAATGGAGGTTATAGCGAGTACAGGGGCTATTGAGGGGTATTTTAGGGTCCAGCTTTCATCGCTCATATTATTTCATCATTATGATCCATTCCGCACAACTTGGTTTTGGTTCCGTCGCATTACAACGATTTCCATGATTTTGAGTTATTTTGGGCTATAGGTTAATTAAATTCACTAAGGAGGTCATATTGGGCCTAATACTTGGAGGAACCTCTTAGTGTAATAGCTCATTGGAATAGGGAGGAACAACACTATAGGATAAGATGATGAGAAGTAAATTAGTTAATTAATTAATTAATTAATAATTAATAAAGTAAAAGTCACTTTGGAGGGAAAAGGTGAGCAGGAAGGATAAAAGAGAGACAAGGGCCTCTATTCATGCATTCATGTTGATTATCATTTGATATCTGGATTCTAACTAGTGAGCCCATGCACTTGGGGGTTTTGAGGGTTTTGACTTAACAAACCCTAGAGATTAGCTCGGTGGTGAAAGATCCCACCCAACCTAGTTCAAGCTTGGTCAGAGAGGTGAAAGATTCCTCCCTCACCATTCTACATCAGATCTATGCAGCTTCAGAAGGATTCTGCACCAGCCACAAGTACAGTGTAATGTTCCCAAGCCAATATTCCAGGAACATCATGGTTTTGGGTGTATTTTTAAACTTTTACTGAGTGTGGTATTTCGTCAAACACTTTGTTGATTTACTTGTTTGTTATGTGTTTACTTGCAAGTTGACCTCTCGATTTCGGCCTTAGGGTTTATGTTCAATAATCACACATAGATCTGAGGATTCAATCAATGAAAGTACAAAATACACCAAATATGGAACCAATAGCAAGATTTGACCTTTATTAATATAATGAGTAAGAACCTAATACAAGAGTAAGGCCGATCTGGAATGCTCAATAGATGGCTCCAATAAGCACAATAGGAGATGTTACAAAAATATCTTATAGAAGACTACAAGCCTCCAAAGGTTGAATACTCAATGAAGACCAATGCAAGAATAGATCGGAGCCGTATAATGTGTCAAGCCCCCAAGCTGGAGGATGCCACGCCTTGTTGGAACACTGAATAGCCTCAACAATTCGGCCCTGCTATCAAAGATGTCCAAAGCCTCCGATGAATATGCAAAACTGTAGATCGGGCAAATGCAAGAACAACCCAGGTGCTCAAATCTCCAAGATCCCTCTCAAACTCATGGATCTAGCCTCCCTCCAAGGAATGGTGCACCCCCCTAGATGCCTGAAACCCTAGATAATTCGGCCTAGCTGAAGAAGCCTCCAAATGAGTCCAATGAAGATGCCAAACTGTAGATCGAGATGTGTAGAGACCCCTCCTAAAATATCAAACCGAAATACCAAGGAATGCTCCTCCAAATGTTGAATCCTCAAGTGGAGTTGCGCCCTCCTGAAAACTGTCAAACCCTACAATTTCGGCCCTGATGAAGGAAGCCTCCAAATGCCTTGAAACTTGTTAGAAAGGTATATTGGGACACTGCAAGTCACTAGGTGAAGTCTCATGGTCAGATCTGAAGTATAACGCCTCCAAACTGAATAGATATGAATCTCAAAAATGCCCTCCTTCTCTCCAATTCGCCCCAATGCTCTAGGGAATCATCTGGACCATAAAACTCTCTGAAGAGGCACTAGAAATCATGGCCAAGCCCCTGCAATCAAAACCCAGGTGCTAGAATCTCCAAAATCCATGCCAATCACCGGGACGAACTTCCCTCAATAGTTGGTGCCCCCCTTGCTGGAAACCACCAATGGTGTGCTCTCATTCTCTTCCTGTGCATGTGGCTGGTGTAGAACCCTCCTACACTGAGTAGATCTGAACTATAATGGAGTGGGAGAGTATTGCATCCCCGAGACCAAGCTTGGGACAAACTAGGTGGACTCTTTCACCACAGAATCGTCCTCTAGGGTTTGTTAAGTCAAAACCCTCAAAACCCCCAAGGTATGGGCTCTCTAGCTAGAATCCAGATATCAAAATGATAAACATACATGAATGAATGAATGAATAGAGGCCCTTGCCTCTTATTTATACTTCCTGCATCCCCTTGTCTCTCCAAAGTGACTTTTCTTTTTTAATTATTAATTAATTAATTAAATCACTTTAATTAATTAATTAACCTTTTTACCTCTGAAAAGCGCCTTATCTCTCCTAGTGGCTTCCCTGGCCACTAAAATTCACTTCTCATCATCCTATCCTATAGTTTTGTTCCTCCTGATTCCAATGAGCTATTACACTGAGAGGTTCCTCCAAGTATTGTGCCCAAAATGACCTCTTTAGTGAATTTCATTAACTTATAGCTCAAAATACTCAAAATCATGGAAATCGTCGGAATGCAATGGAACCAAAGCCAACCTGTGCGAAATGGATCATAATGATGAAATAGTATGATTGATGCAAGACAGACCCCAAAATATCCCTCAATAGCTCCTGTACTTGCTATCATCTCCAACTGGCTACTCTGGTCATCATAACCCTCTGTAATGTAATGATGTCCCAAATTGGGGACATTACATACAAAGGGAGAGAGGGCACACCATTGAGGGTTTCCAGCAAGGGGGGTGCATTTGTGGAGCTAGATCAGTTCATTCTGGCCAAGGAGAAAGGTTTTTGGAGATTCCAGATACTCGGTTATCTTGGGAGAGACCATAACGTCCTTCTTGGCTCATCCCGGAAGTATTTTGATGGAGCATTGATTTATTTGGAGAGTGGGACGAGTTCTTCAAGAGGAGGGGCACAATCTTGGAGTGGATCTACTCATGGAGAAGGCCCAAGCTTTATTCTTCAGTTAGGGATCTATCCTATCTTGTTCCTAGACATCATATCTACGTTTCTAGAGTGTTTTGCTTGCTATTGGTGCCAAGGAGGAAGAGGGCCAAATTGTTGAGTGTATTCAGATTTCCAGCAGGGCATGACTTATCCAGTTTTGGGGTTTGGCACTTCAGAAGGCCCGGATTTCATCTTGTTATTCATCTATTGTATCCAGGTGGCCTTTGGAGGCTTGTATCTTCTATTCTTGATATTGATTGAGTATTATCCTCATTTTGCTATGATCTCTTAGCTATATTGTACCAGATCTGTAGATCCATTGTATCAAGGTCTTCTTCTATTATGAATAATACCAGATCTGAGGTATTTTGAGTTATCTCTTGTGTTGTTGATCTTGCATCTGGTTGAGGTATGTTCCATTGCTATATCTTCTTGATTATTGCAGAAAACACACATATAAATCATCATATTAAACCCTAGTGCAACCTAAAAGACCAAATCAACAAAGTGTTTGATGAAATGCCATAACTAGAAAACAGTCAAAAAATCTTAAAAAAATGCAATGTTCTTGGCATCTTGGGTTGGGAACATTACAGTGGTATCAGAGCGTTGATCCTCCCAGCCAGTGGGGATTAGTGCATGCAGAAATACAATGGAGATGGATATTAAGTATTTTGCTAGAGAGGTTGTACATTGTGAGTGGGAATACTACGACCTTAGTGAGGGGTTTAGGGCTCAAGTAACATTCCAACAGTATTTATCCATAAACAATCCTAGGTGGAGCAAAGATGAGGTTACATATTGGGTCAAAAAAACAGAGGAATATAGAGCCAGAATAGCTAGATGGAGGGAATCACAGAGTAACCCCACACCTATTAGGAGCAGACAACTTTTCTACAGTTGCAAGGTGCCTTGGGAACCAGATCATAGATGTAGGGGTAAAGGTAAGAAACACATTATTGAGGTGCACTATGACAGTGATGATGAGGTGTGCGAGGATGGAATGATAGATACTTATTTGGAGCAGTCCAATGATGCTAGCAACTCTTGCACAGACACTAGTGACTCTTGCACACTTGTGGAGGATAGTGACCCTTACGCAATGGAGGGACAGTTGGATGGACAGGATGATAGCACATGTTCTTCAGCAGTCATATCACATAGAGTGATGACACTAGTGGGAATTCACATGTGTTATCACCTAGACTTGATGAGCTTCCTATGAGGACTGTGACACATTTTTCATCTTTTCAGACACCCATGATAGCCATGACACATGAGGATATCAGTGGAATTTCAAATACGATGGAGGAACCTTGTGTGAGGGATGCACACCATGGACATATGGACCCACAGACCCAGGAGGAGAGACATGACTTGGAAACAGTGGACCTTATACATGCCTATCAACATGAGGAGATTAAGTCACCTCTTTTGGAGACTCCATTAGTTGAGCAGGTTATGGAGACTGACAGATTGATTGGACACTTACTTCCAGGACTGGCCTGCAGTGTTGAGGATGCACT
>JASDQU010816672.1:74585-87668 GCA_032191745.1 Picea mariana
TTCAATTTTTACAAAATGACCCTTAAAGGGTGATGTCATCCCATTCTAGGGTGACGTTAGGCATCTAATGTGGAACGTTTGAGCAAGAGAAGTGCAGTGCTTGACCTCCAAAGGCCCTAGATCATGCCCACACATGCCAAAATACCACGTCAAACCCTCCTCTATCGAAACCCTAATCTCCTCTATGACGTCAGGAGCTGGGTGAGTGACGTCCAAGCCTCCAAAGGCCAGCATCAAAGTGGAGAGGGATGGGAGTTGGTCTTCTAGCCATGCCAGAGTGCATCCAAAGGCAACGACCTCCTCCTCTGATGTGCAAATGGTTATCACAAGCTAGCCTCAGAGGTGGGGTCTCTGCATCCATCCTTGGTCTCCAAAGCCCCATGAAGGCCCAAACAAGTCATCTCCTCATGAATACAGGTCCACGGGGCAATGTCCTGCAAAGACAAACAGGTATGCCCTCCAAGGGTCTATAAGTCACAAGAATCATGCCAAGTAAGCCACATCTAATAATAGAACCACCCAAACATGTGCATCAAACCCCCCTTTTCAAACTAAACAAATGCTCGAAGACCTTATACACTTTGTCAAATTTAGGTGTGGGAGGGGTGTTAAGGCATCCTATTGGGTAAATCAATCCCCAAGTCAAAGGTGTTTCCCAAGGAAAACCCATTTAAGCCATATATGAGTATGAGGTGGAGTGGGGTAAAACTTTTGTGCATGGGGTTCATGACATACAAGGTTCGTATTGTCTCATTTATGGGTGCCTTTGTAGAGGGTGTTTTGCACCTTCGCTTTCAATGCAACCTTTTTCCAAGCCCATTTATTGCCATTAATTAATTAAAGTCCAAAACAATTGGGTACTATAAGACATGGAAAGAAAAGGATATCGCAACGTCACTTGAAGCTAGAGGCATACAAATGCCATATGCATGGAAAGAAAGGGACACCACATACGTGTACACATCTCAACAAGCGGGACATCTATATAATGTGAGTTTGCTTTTGCAGGTCTTTCAATTCTTTAGGAGAAACGTTTCATTGTTCTCAAGACCTCTCGGATGAGCATCTAGAAGGTTATGATTTAGCTTTTATCTTTTGCGAGCTACATTTCCCTCTGGGCCTTCAGCCCCCTCTTCCCATGAAATGAGGTATAATCCCTTCTTGGGTCAGTGCACCCGAAAATCCCAAAAGATGCGGAGACGAAAGGGAAGAAGTATGGAAAGTGATAAGTATGATTGGGAATGGTAAGATGACTCTTCAAGGAAACCCCCGAGTAGCACCCTATTCCTGAGGGTGACCAACTTACTAGGATGGGATGACACCCACCAAGGTTAAATAAGGCAAAGAGTATAATTTCCAAGCAAATGTTCTGTAATCAAGAAAGAATTCTTTGCAATGTATTCAAATGCTTCAATTATTATGGTGACACTTACCATGGTACYAGACTTATTACCTCATGAAGCAAGACCTATTGTCCTATGGGGCCAGGTCGGTGTGATGGATGTTGCTCTGTTGTCGGTGATGTATGGTGGTGCATCAAGGAATAGGAGGGGCCCTGCGGGGCTATGCTAGTCAACCTGGCTCTCGGCATTCCATGTCTACTACCTGTGGGCCTCAGGACATGATCTCCTTGGTTACCCCTAGATTGAGGGGGTAACATGGCCGAATACGAAGCTTTGCTCATAGGACTCAACCTAGCCCTTGATAGGAATATAAAACGCTTTAAGGTCATAGGAGATTCTGATCTAAAATTTGTTGTGAAAAACGAAAGATTGAGAAAATATAGGGATTCGGTGCGAGACACCAAAAAACTTTTTGATGACTTTTCAATTGAAGCTATTCCCAGAGCAAAGAACTATGTCGTTGATGCCTTAACTATCTCTGCATCTACCCTACAACCTTATGAAGAGGTCCTTCAGGACTTGTGCAAAATGGAGGTGGTCTTTAGGCCGTCAGTCCCCGATAACCTAGAACATTGGCAAGTCTTTCATTATGATGCCCAAATACTTAGATTCCTACAAAGCAGTAGAGAGTTCTCTGATTCCCAAGTAAATTTCCTAGCAAATGCCATGAACTTGGAAGTTATAGACTTACCTAACAACACTCTCCCAAGTGAGTGTATCCCCTTAGAGTGAATGTTTGACAGACATAACATGTAGAAGGGAAAGCATGTTGTAGTTCAACATAGGCTCAAGGATTGAACCAAGGATGGTAAAAATAGGGAAGGGAACGACTAAGGCCAAGAGAGATGGTATACTAGACCTTGTTTGACAGTTTAAGGGATAACCTGAAATCTTATAGGAGCGATGTTACTCAACACACCATCCCTCTCGTCGAAGGAGCCAAACCATTCAGACATAAGTTAAGGCACATTAACCCTAAGCAAGTGCCTCAAATTCAGAAAGAACTTCAAAAGATGGTTGACGCTAGGATCATAATTCCCATCAGGTATTCCTCTTGGATGTCCAACTTAGTGGTGGTCCGAAAAAAGAATGAAGACATTAGACTGTGTTGACTTTAGGAACCTCAATCAATTATCATTGAAGAATAACTACCCTCTTCCAAACAGGGAACATCTACTACAGAGAGTTACTGGTGTTGGAATAATGTCTATGTTGGATAGTTTTTCAGGCTACAACCAGATTTTGGTAAAAAGGGAGGATCAACTTAAGATTGCATTGACCACCCCTTGGGAAACCTTCATGTACTTAAAAATGCCTTTTGGTCTCGTGAACGTCGGATCTGCTTTCCAAAGAGCAATGGATTTTTCCTTCAGGAATCTGATAGAGAAAATCATAGAAATATACCAAGATGATTTGACAGTTGTATCCAAGGAAAGGAATGCACATATCTCACACCTTAGGACGATATTTGAGCGTTGTAGGAAGTATGGCATCTCCCTTAACCCTAAGAAGTCAATATTCAGTATTGATAAAGGAAAGTTGTTAGGACATGTGGTCTCAGAAGAAGGTATTTCCATCGATCCCCAAAGAATCGAGTCTATCAAGAACATCCGGCCACCTACTAACAAAAAATCCTTGCAATCATTCTTTCGCAAGATCAACTTTATAAGACGCTTCATCCCAAACTTCACTGAGATGGTTAAGCCAATCAACGCTTTGCTAAGAAAGGATGTTGCTTTGAGATGGGATAATGATAGCTTAAGGTCCTTCAAAGATATTAAGGAAGCAATCACTACAGCACCGGTCTTGGTTAGCCCTGACTACTCACGTGACTTTATAATTTTCTCATTCGCCTCTCAAGACACTATAGCCAGAGAGTTATTGCAAAAGAAGAAGGACGATTGTGAGCAACTCATCGCCTTCATGAGAAAAAACCTTAGGGATGTTGAATTAAATTACTCAATCACTGAGAAGCAAACCTATGCCCTTGTCAAGTCCCTTAAGCACTTTAGAAGTTATGTCGGATACAACAAGATCAAAACTTATGCTCCTTACCTCGTTGTCAAAGATGTTCTTTCTCAGTAGGATTGCCTTGGGACTAGGGGAAGTGGGTGTCGAAAATTTAGGAACAAAACTTAGAGATCAAACCCACTAAGATTATCAAAGGACAAGGCTTAGCCCAGATGTTGACTGAAAGCAATGAAGAAGCCATACAAATGAGGGGAAACGAACAAGTTAATGTGATAATGAGCGAGCTAGAACATGATGAATGGTATGCTGACGTTATCTACTACTTGAAGAACCTTTCATGCCCTAACCACTGGTAGATCACAAGAAGAGAGCATTGAAGCTAAAAGCTATGAAATATTGTTTGACCCAAGATGGCCTAGGTTGGAAGAACCCTGATGGAATCATCCTTAGATGTGTGAACAAAGATGAAATCGATCGATTGATTAAGGAACTCCATTCAGGGTATTGCAGTGGTCGCTTCGTTGCCCGCACCACCACCCATAAGATCTTAAGAGTTGGATATCACTAGCCTACATTGTTCACTGATACCCATCGTTATGTCAGGTCTTGCCAGCCTTGTCAATTCTTCACAGGAAAACAACAACTCCCTGCATTGCCTATGAAACCAGTCATTGTTGAAGCTCCTTTTCAGTAATGGGGCTTATATTTCATTGGTGAATTTAAGGACAACTCCAACAATGGATATCGTTGGGTTTTGACYGCTATAGACTATTTCACTAGGTGGGTGGAGGCCATCCCAACGAAAAAGGCAACTAAGGAAGTCGTCATAAACTTTCTTGAGGATAGKATAATAACAAGGTTCGGCGCTCCTACCAAAATCACTACCGATAATGTTAAGGCCTTTAGCTCCCTTGCTTTCGYGGAATTTTGCTTCAAGTATGTGACTGTCYTGTCTCACTCCTYCAACTAATATCCCCAAGGAAATGGACCTACATCACACCCAAGACTTCCACAAGAAAAACCCAGTTTGAGTTGGTATACGGATTGGAAGCCAAACTGCCCATCAACCTYCAAATTCCTACCCTCCGATTCACGCAACCATATATGACTGACAATGAGGCTCTGCAAGGAAGAATTGACCAATCGATAGAACTGGATGAAACTAGGAGGGCTGCTTTGGATCATCAAATGGAACGTAACCAAGACAAGATTAAGGGAACATTTGATAACAAAGCAAGACAAAAGAATTTTAAGGAAGGATACCAAGTATTGGTGTGGAACAAGAGGAAGGAGAAACCAGGAATGCATAAGAAGTTTGATAGTTTATAAACCGGACCCTATCGAATTGAGAGCAAAGCTAGTGTCAACTCCTTTAACTTGGCTACACTTGAACGGGAGAAGTTATCGTTACCAATTAACGGATACCTTCTCAAGCCCTACTTTCTTGACGAAACCTGACCCTGTAGCATAGTTTAGTCTAGGATAGGTAGGGCATTTGCATCTTGCATCTCATGTGTATATATATTGCATCACGCATTCATGCTAGTATAGTCTTGCATCTTCTTATATATATATTGCATTCCCACTTGTATATAATGCATACATGTTAGGAACTTACATTTGATCATTGTATATTATTGCTTTATCATTTATAGTTTATTGAATTTTTTTCTTTTCAGCATGATTTGGATCCGTCACTAACTCCGGTGGATCACATCCACCAGTTGATACTTCTAAAGGGTGTTGTTGTTTGAAGTGGGCGCGGGATTGCGGGTCTTGGACAACCAAAGATGTTGAGGTTCTCATGCCCTCTATGATGAGCACATGTCCCCATGTTGGAGCCAGATGCTACCCCCCCATGCCTAGGGGTAACTAGAGGAGATGATGTCTCGTGGCACGCAATGGAGACAGTGATCCCGGCCATGATGATGATCTGCATGTCCACAGATGGCAGCCCAGTAGCCCCCCTCACTTACCTTTACAGCTACATGCCAACCAAAGCTCATCACATCCAAGAAACCAAGTGTATGGGAGATGGTAAGTCAACGTCACTGTGAGGTACGTTAGTCCTTCTTTCGTGCGAAGTGTTGTGCTTAATTTGTTGGGCATGTGGATGAGGATCTTTGGTTGAAGTTGGATAATGGATCACTGGCTTTGGAAATTGTGTCAGTTGCATTGTTTCACCTTTTGGTGGTCATCTTCTATGCCCTAGTCCCGTGTTGTCACCGCCCAGGGAAAAGGGGTACTACTAGGAGGCCCTCACAAGTGTAACGTTCCATTCCCCACCATACTTAAACACTTTCCATCCGGGAGCCTCTCATAGTGCACTAAACTTCAGTAATGGGTCATGGTCCATTCTCTCATGAGAAGAAGGGGCTGAAGGCCCATAGGTTGATGCAACTACTCTATATATATATGTTATGCTATAAATGATAAAGGCCACCATAAAAGCTATAGGCCAACTTGAGTTCTAATTTCTCTAATGGTAATCTCCCCTGTCCTGATGCGAATGAATGCACAATTATAAAGGACTATAGTCTAGCAAAATGAAGGAATAAAGCTTGAAAAATGTAAAGGGGACTTGCAAATAATAATTGGGGTATCAAAAGGCAATTAAGAGGTTCGAAAAGCAAAAAGTACCAAGGAAAGGGTATCTCAAGCAGCAAGCACTCCCTCTACAAAAGCGCTCGTATAAATGGATTCAATGACACCATATGCCATGAAGTAAGCCCTAATCCATATCAATATCACGCTTACTCTTGAAGGGTTTTCTTTATTTCCTGCTTCCCTCGGGACCTATCCCTCTACCTTGGTCTTTTATTTACTGTCTAGGTTGACACACCTAATAGGGTTGGATGAAGGCCCTCCCATACTTAGACTTGCCAACTCACATGAGGTCCTAAGCTAGTGTAATGCTTGAAGGGGATACCGAGGTGAATTGTTTACATGGCTTATGTCTTAAGTAACAGCTTACTCTAGAGTCTGCATGCTTTAAGGACTAATATATCTTGTGAACATTGGTTTACCTTGTCTTATACTTTGATTTGTTTTGGATGGCCCTGACATGGTTCTTTGAGGGACGTCCTAGGCTTGTACCCAGGACGTTGTGCCTTTATTGCAGGACTTTGGCATGTGTGATGCAAAGCAATGAATCATTCAGTGACTCACCACCTTCAAACATCATCTCTCACATCCTTGGAACCTTGGATGATGGACAGATGGGTTGAAAGCCCATAGGTTGGGAAGAATACCCCAGGGCTTATTGTTCACCGGATCAGCGACATTGCAATAGCAGAAAGCCAGACACCATGTAGAGATGAGATGCAGCTCCCTCCAGCCTAAACACAGTGCCTCAAACCCTTGGCGTCACCCTCCATTGATCATGATGTCATCTTCTAGGGTTCCATGGCATTAGGGTTTGATGGACAGTTGGGGTACCTGTGATGATTGGCATGACTTTGGGTGAGGAGATACATCATTTCACTCTTGATTGGTGCCATGTGGCCTTTGGAGGCCTCCTCCTTGCCTAGGAAGGCTTGATGTCTCACACATCTGGCCTTTTTATTATGTGTTTTACATTTTAGCATTTTTGTAAAGGATAAATGAGGGGTCGGCCCCACTTCTATTTTGACATTGACATATTACGTCGACAAATTTGCTAGGCTAGCCTCATATAAGAAGGCTAGTGCTAGCTTTTATTTTTTCATCATCACCTCCTCACCATTGTAGGGTAACACTTCTACTTTTTCGCTATTTCATCCATTCTTAGTCTTTTCTCTTGTGTGCTATGCTTGAAGGAGGTTCATTTGTGGATTGGTTGCTCTTGGATAGATACTTCTGCAATTAGGGTTTATGCTCTTGATTTCTTGGATGAAGTAAGTAATTTTCTGCAATTCTATGTCTCTTGTTGATATAAATGGTGAAATTGTTATTTTGTTGCAAGTAATCTTGTCTTGTTGAAACCCTAAGAGGGGAACATAAGTGCTTCTTTCCCTCATAAAGTTCTATTTGTCCAAATTTGTGAGACGCCCTTGCTAGGGTTAGTAGCCTAAAGCCCAAAAGTGCTTGCACTTTAGGAATTTAGCCCTAGACATTTGATCCTTGACCTAAGTGAAGCTACAAGAAGGAAAAAACGATATGTAGGGCACAAATGTGCTTGCACCCTAGATATCATTTTCTTCAAATTCTAAAGCCTAAGGCCCAAACGTTCTTACACCTTGGGGTTTAGACTCTACCTCTTGGTTTCAATTAGAACAATCTTCAAGTTTAATGCATTTGAGACTCCATAGGCCCTAGAATGACAACTGCATTGATCTAGAAGTGAAATTGTGGCTAAAGTAGTAGTTAAAATCAATCTTCTAAATCTCTCAAGCATCCTACTAACTCTTCTAACCCTAACTCTAGCAAACTTCACTTATTTATTGTTGTTGTTATAAAAGTTTGCTATAGCCACTCAAAATTGTCTTAATTTGCTCCATAAACCTACTTATAAGTGGCTTAACTTGTTCAGAAATCATCTCTAGAAATTGGATAATAATTTATTGGTTTAATGCTTACTTTTCATGGTCAATTGTAGTGTTTCTGAGAATTGTTTCTTGATGTTGTTGCAAAATCATTTATCGTTGTTATATAATTGTTCACTGTTGTAATTTACAACAGTCAATGCAATTTTACTTGTCTAGAGTCTAAAAGGGTCATTGTTGCATGTTTTAGCTTGGTAATTGTCAATATATGCTGCAAAATGTTCATTGTTCAAGGTAGGTACAACAAATTCCTCGCAACTTCTCTTTTCCTTCCTAGACCTAGACCAACTAACAGGTGACCAAGATAGGGGGCGGTAGGCTTGGCTATACCTTTCTATTTGATCCCTTGAGCTCACCAGGGAAGCCTCCCTTGTGGTGGACCTCTTCCATCACTAAAAGAGGGAAGATTCTACTTAGGTGATAGTGGTAGTTTCTTCCATAGTTACACCAGATTTGGGGATGTTGTGGAGGGCTTTGCACAAGTAGAAATCCTATGATAATAGTGCCCATTGCTTTGAATGGGTTTACTCCATCTTGGAAACCCTTTGTCCAAGATATTTGTGCTGATGGAAGCTACCATCTTTCGAGAAGCTTTGGGACAACTTTGTGCAAAAAAAAACAAGGTTAGAACCTAGTTCAGCAAAACAAACTAAAGTAGAAGACCTAGCCCTCATCGAGAGGATTAGAAAGGGAAGCAAGAAAGGACCCATGAAGGGTGAGAAGGAAGAATCAAGCCAAGGTAAGAAGGATTTGAGCATAAATTTTTTCAGGTGTCACCTTTTAACAGCGGCATTGTGCTAGCCAATATCCAAAGAAGAAGAAAGAGAAGGCCAAGCAGCAAAGACAGGGTGCAAGGAATGCAAAGACTATAACTAGAGTGGATGAGTTAGCATCCAAGCTTTAGACCACCTTCTCCATGGTCTCTTACTTATCTACCAACACTATGTCAAGTGTTGGGTTGTATGTGGACAATGGGGCATGGAGACCTACAACTTAGGACAAGAAACTCTTCAGCAGATTTCCAAAGCAAGGGGGAGGAATGAGTGTGGAGTCAGGAGATGATGCCACTTATCCTGTGAAAGGATTGCACCCATTTCCTTCTAGAAGCCATCAGGTGATGTTCTTGAGTTGAATGATGTTTTGTTTGTCCCTAGTTTGACGAAGAATCTTCTTTCAATTTCTTGTGTGACATATTTTCAGTGTAGAGTTGCATTTGAAGGACAACAATGCACTATTAGTAATTGTAGTCTGGCGAGTCTAAGGACTTTAGCTGGAGGAGTGAGAGATAGTAGCCTTTACAGATTACACATCAATTGTGTGGTACTTGTACATGACATCAAGAAGTTGAGTGAGCCTTCTAATTTTGAGGAGGTGTATGCAAAGCATGTATGGTGGGATGCCATGGATATAGGTTTAAAACCTATAGTGGAATCAATGATTGACTCCAAACTTGCAACGAAGGAGAGTATTGAGGAGTACTAGGACATCGTTGTTGGATTTTCTCGAAAAAAAGGAGTTGACCTTGATGAGACTATTGCTCTAGTTACTAGAGGATTGTCTAGCAAAGAGGGAGTTCACCTTGTTGATGGTTTTGCTTCAGTTGCCAAAGGTTTTGAGGTGCATGGATGAGACACCCATGTTTACAATTTGTTGGAGCCCTATATGGGTTGTTGTTTGCACTACAAGCTTGTTATTTCATGATGGATGAGACTTGTGCAAATTTTTATCTTTGGTTTATTCCACTTGTCTTGGTCTTGTGTATAGATGAGATTATCTTTGCAAGGAATTATCAACTTATGATGTGGTGTAAGAAGATTATGGCCCATGAGGTTAACTTGAGGGATGATGGAGTTTGGCAAGTTGTCGATGGTCCAAGGTTATGTTCCTTCAAACTCACAGGTGGTAAAGAGCCTAGCAGAGGTGAGATTCAAGATACTAGGATAGCATGTTGGGTTGTTGAAGAAACTTTTGGGGGACCAATGGTTGATTATTAGATTGCAATAGGTTTAGATTTGCAAAAGGCAAGTTTAGTTGAGATTCAGAGGGAGAAGCTTGGTGTTGGTGAAAACACTTTCCTCACAAAGAGGGAGTGTTATCTTTTGGGTTGCTCCGAAAGTGTTGTATCTTAGAAAATTTTGGTCGATTTCCATTTGGCGACCTTACTGTAGGTGGATGCTTGTCCTCAAGATATGCACCAGAGGAGACACACTTATTATGAAGGTATTTATCTTATGTGGCATTGACATCTTCTACACAATGCACATGTTGAGGAGGATGGGGCCTTGGCGTAGGATGTGGATCTTTCTTGTTGGAGATCGCTAGGAAAAAGGACAAAGGGTGCTTGGCCCTAAGAGCATCAAAACCACTTGGCACACATGTGGAGGTAGAGTGCTTGGCTTGAGGGAGTCTTACTTGGCTCCATTGGAGGTTGCTTATGGATCCAGCTACACATGTGGAGGAGCATTGATTTTGAGAACCCGTCTTTGAGAGTGTGCAATGTTGTGATGAGGAGTGGATGAGATGCGAAGGCTTAGCTTGGGGAGCACTCCATTTGGGAGATAGTGCCCAACTACCTAGTGACATGTTTACTTTCTTGGTAAAGGAGTGCTCCACTTGTGGACCTAGTTTAGTGACTTAGATAGTAGAGTAGGTTATTGTGGACCCAATCCACTTCTCTATCGTTGGCCACCCTCACCTATCTTATATAAAGGGACAAGAAATCCTTTGTTATAACGAACTATTCCAAGTATGTGCTTGTAATCTTGATGTACTTTTCTTGGAGTCTTTGTGCTTGTGTGATACAAGAGTTGTTTGTGTGACGTAAACCCTGATGTGGGCCTTCCCATCCAATTCTCCAGATACATAGCTTTCTAGCAAGCCCTCATTTTCTCCATCTAGTGACTTGCAAGTAAAGATATGGCCTCCAAAAGGTAAAGCTATAGGCATTGTTAGATTCCTTGCCAATCGATCTTGGTTATTCTATCTATCCCAAATATTTCTTCCACATGCATCCAACAAAAACATGGGTGCTCCCTCATCATATTGTGCATGAGTCAAAGGACTTTGTGCACATGTTTCCAACCCTTCATTAGTTTTGGCCTACGTGGTCACCACCTATCTCACCCACATCATAGCCTTTGGCCACATATCCACTGTCATGTCCACCTCATCACCTATTCCCCCCCATCATTGGTCGCCACATGGCATTCAGCCAAATGTAAGCCATGTTGCCCCTCATATGACATGAGTGGTAAAGTTATATTTGCAAGGGGGTAGCACACTTTATCTTCTTGGCTTGAGATGATTAAGCATAGTGGTCCCCCTTGAGGAATCATGTGGTGCTCTTGGTGGTTGCTTGCTTGATGACCTCGTGCTCTTTGGTTGATGGTCTTGGTTCATGGGTGGTGGTTTTATGTTGCTTAAGATGGTCATGCATAGATGCTATACATTGGTTCATTTGGTGGATTATCTTGCTGCCTGTTCTAATCTCTTCATAGTTACATATGGAAGGTTACAAATATTGTTGCTCTTTATGGACTCATCACTTATAAAAATTATACCTTCTTATGACTGTTCTAGAGGTCTTCTCTTGGTTATTTCAGTGTTGTTCATAGCATACCCTAGCCTGGACACGAGTATTTTAGTTTGTCATGAAGAATGGACCATAAATCAGATCAAGGTTTGCACTAAGGAGAAGATGCCAGCATTATAAGTTATGTGCATTACATGTGTTGAGGTGATGGTTATGCTCCAGGCACATTGTTGAAGGTTGTGGTATTAGAAGATTTCTTGTGAACCTTTTTTGCCTTGAATGTTGACTTGTATTGAGTAAGGGCAATTGGATGTTGATGTGCCAACATACTCTCATAATGATAAAACTAAAGGTCGCAGATTCACAAGAAAGACAATAACCCCCAGCACTATTTCCGGCTTGTGGACAGTAGATTCTAGAAATGTAGTTGTCAGTTAAGAAATCAACTTGCTGCCATACTGTACGCTCAGGGTTTGTGCCAACATTCAGGAATAAGGGCGAATTGAAAGCCAGGGCCTATTTCCACCAAGACGACATCCTTTCACCTGATCTATTATATATAAGAGCCATCTCAAATCTAAACATGTGTTTCCAGCAGACCTACTTCAGAATCTAAGTCAATATTTTGGATTGTTTTGGCTCTTATTCATCACCATTAAGGAGCTTATTTCAACACTTTGGACAGACAACAGTCTACATATTACTCCAGCAATTATAACCCAAAGGAAGAAGGTGTATTTATAGAAAAACAAACTGCACTTTGGGTCCCCAATCACCAAAACAACAATTATGAAGAAAGGATATACAAACCTTGTTCTAGGAACAAATGATCTAGGGTCAAAGTAACAAGTCACCACTTTTTCAGGTTTATCTTGAACAATATGGTTGAGTGCTTTCCAAGTTCTCTTGAGGTAAAATCAAACTCTCTGCTCCCAACACTTGCCCTGTGTTTTAAAGGGGCAAAACCACATTTTCCAAATCTGTTCAAATGGCTGTTTTGCTACTTACGAAGATAGAGGTGATAAGGAATTGGGAGGTCGGCCCTGAATGTTATACTTATAATTTTAGAAGTTCAGCCCGACTTGTTTTGGAAGGACAGCTCTACTATGCTTTGTGAGGACATAACTATAAATTAGAGGAATAAAGCCTAACTCTTTGTGAGGGTTTTAAATTTTAATCTCAACGCCTTAATGGGGACAAGTTGGTTCAGGAAGGAAGCTTGTATACAGTCTGCACATAATTGTCTCTGGCTGCATATGGCAGCACCCACAAAATTAGCAATTGTGCATGAGAATTAATTTTAGAAGGTCAGCCCGACTTGTTTTGGAAGGTCAGCTCTACTATGCTTTGTGAGGACATAACTATAAATTAGAGGAATAAAACCTTATTCATTAGCCTAACTCTTTGTGAGGGTTTTAATCTCAAAGCCTTAATGGGGACAAGTTGGTTCAGGAAGGAAGCTTGTATACAGTCCACACATAATTGCCTCTGGCTGCATATGACAGCACCCAGAAAATTAGCAATTGTGCATGAGAATTAATTTTAGAAGGTCGACCCAACTTGTTTTGGAAGGTCAGCTCTACTATGCTTTGTGAGGACATAACTATAAATTAGAGGAATAAAGCCTTATTCATTCACCTAACTCTTTGTGAGG